>LNAC01001295.1:235334-247434 GCA_002007465.1 Ailurus styani
AGAAAAGTGATATTCTATTATCAAGTGGATTAACAAAGATAAACATTTTCCTTCAGTCAAAACATGTGTTAATCTAATTTATAGTTTTACAGTTTGATAAATATTTACAGTATAAGCTTCTCACGGTTAAATTGCTGTTACTTTTATTGCTAAAAATTGCTGTTCCTCATTTTATTTAACATATTTCCTGACATCAGATGTAAAGGTATTCTTTGAGAATACTATAGATACTCTGTTTTAATACTTGGGTTTAGCCCTTTTAATTGTATTGATTTAACAGCTATGCTTTAATTACTTTATCATTATATTTTAGGTATGATTTCTGTTTTTATAGATAATTTTTAATTTTACTAAAGCTTTTATTTTCTGGCTATCCTGTGTACATATGTATCACATAAAATTGTGCATTAATTTTCATTTTCATTTTTATTTTTTAGCTTGATCATTGGAAGGTGTGTTCAACAAAATATGTAAAAATGTTCAAATGATTTAAACATGAAACGTTTGGATCATTGACAATATTCAAACTAGTAACTTCATAATTTTAACAAAATAAAGTTCAAATTTTTCTCAGGGCTTGGCATTAATCTTCAAATATTTACACAGGAACTAAATATATTAAAAATAGACGAAAAGGGGGATGTATATTTTATAAAATATTATACAAAATATGTTTAAAGCTGGGAGAATTGGGCGCCTGGGTGGCTCAGTCGGTTAAAGCCTCTGCCTTCGGCTCAGGTCATGATCTCAGGGTCCTGGGATCGAGGCCTGCATTGGGCTCTCTGCTCAGCAGGGAGCCTGCTTCCTCCTCTCTGCCTGCCTCTCTTCCTACTTGTAATCTCGCTCTGTGTGTCAAATAAATAAATAAAATCTTTAAATAAATAAATAAATAAATAAATAAATAAATAAAGCTGGGAGAATAAGACAGAAATGGGAAGAACCACAAAAACAGATAATGTAATATACAGAAAATAGAAATACATTAACATGCCTACCTCTCAAATAAAAAAGGAAACTTTTCAAATAAAAATAGCAAATTTCTACTTATACTGATAAGAATTTTAAAATAGGGCACCTGGGTGGCTCAGTGGGTTAAAGCCTCTGCCTTCGGCTCAGGTCATGATCTCAGTGTCCTGGGATCGAGGCCCGCATCGGGCTCTCTGCTCACCAGGGAGCCTGCTTCCTTCTCTCTCTCTGCCTGCCTCTCTGCCTACCTGTTATCTCTCTCTCTGTGTCAAATGAATAAATAAAATCTTTAAAAAAAAAAAAGAATTTTAAAATATACTAATAACAATTATATTGAAATCACTGGATACAGATTACAGATTATGTTATATCATACATTATTGTATTATTTATATATTAGTTATATAAACTATATATAGTATTATATATTACATTATTGTATTACTTATATAAATAATACAACACATAAATAATACAATATGTATAAATAAAACAATCATATATAAATAATAATATATAATTTGCATAAATTACATATAAAATTGGAATAAATATGAATTATATATACTATCTATTCACAGTATTAATATTAATATTAATATTAATGTTAATATAAATATATCCAATACACCTGTATTAGAAAAACAGAATATTTGTATATATTATTTATGTAATATAGAAATATAGAATGGTTATATTATATATAATATAAATATATATTTATTTACATATGTACATATTTTATATATAAGTTTGCAATTTATTATTATGTATTATATATTTATATATAATAAATGTAATATACATACTTTATGTATCTATATAGAAAATATAGAATGTTTCTATATTATTTATGTAATGTATAATTAATTATACCTATATATACTTATATAAATATGTATTTTATATATGTACATATTTTAACTCATATATATTTTATAATTTTATTTTAGATATTATATATAATTTACATTTTGTACAAAAATATATTTACATAGATATATACCATATAAATTTATAAGATACATATATATACAAATTTATATTTTTGTATATAAATATATTTATATCATTTATATTATATAATATATATTTATGTTTATATATTTATTATATATAAAATATGAAATATATACTGATATATTATTTATATAATAAAATAAAATATTTATATATAATACACAACGTATATATGTAATATTTATTTACATATGATATATATCTTATATATAAATTTGCATATTTATATAATATAGATTATATATATATAAATTACATTTGCATATTAACATATAAATATAATTGCATAAAATATCTAGATTGTATATAAGTCATATAAATATATAAATATCCCAATTATATAATATAATTATAATAATATAATAGATATAAATGTAATATGATTTTAATATTAATATGTAATATAAAAAATATGAACATATATGCTTCTATTTTATAATATACAAATTTTTACATATTTATATGTTTAATTCATATCCAGTATATGTTATATTTTTTTTAAAAGATTTTGTTCCTTTATCTGACAGAGAGAGAGCGCGGGCAGTGGGCAGGGGCAGAGCGAGAGGAAGAAGCAAGCCGACTACAGAGCACTGAGTCGAGGTTGAGCTCAAGCCCAGGACCCTGGGATCATGACCTGAGCTGAGAGCAGATGCTTAACAGACTGAGCCCCCCAGAAGTCCCCCCCAACTTTTTGTTTTACCTTGGAGAAGGTACTTTACTGAGGTGATTAGTAGTGTGGATTTCCTGCCCCCAGCCCAGCCTCCGGCCCCTCAGTACCGTCTCATGGAAGGAAAGCACCAGGCCCCTGGGCTGCTCTGGTCCACCTCCCAGGAGAGGCCGGGTAGTGGGGCAAGTGGGTCTGGGCTCCAGGCCAGAACAGAGGGTCTGGGCGACAAGAGTGGTAACGGAGGCAGGGGCTGCTGTGGCCTGATGCCCCAGGACCGTGGAGGGGGCTGTGGGAGTGTATGCCTTTTATATATGTGTAAAATACATACATACATATAAAGAGTATAAATATATAAATGTATAATACAATATACATTATGCATAATACATTTTAATATATAGAAAAATACTTATAAATACATAATATAAAAATATATACAAATTCATATATCCGTAATTTTATATTTTAAGTCATATTGTATATTTTGTATATTAAAAATTTGTAAATTATTTATA
This sequence comes from Ailurus styani, assembly GCA_002007465.1. Lineage (NCBI taxonomy): Eukaryota > Metazoa > Chordata > Mammalia > Carnivora > Ailuridae > Ailurus > Ailurus styani. The sequence continues at coordinate 238,503 of LNAC01001295.1, forward strand.
TATAAATTTGTAGTATATAATATATAGATATATAATATATACATATATTGATATATTAATATATATTTTTATACAATACAATGATGTATATTTTATACAATTCAATACAACATAATCACATATATTTTATACAATAACAAATATATAATATAAAATATATATTTATATATAAATTTATATATAAATTTTATATTTTTTATATTTTGTATAAATTATATATATGTATTTTTCAGTTTCTCTAGGTCATAAATCTGGACACAGGGTAGCTAGATACTTTGCTCAGTGTCTTGCTGGGCTAAAATCCACTTAGGCTGTAGATGTTCTCAAACTCACTGATTTTTGGCAGAATTTATTTCCTTGTGGATGTGGAAGTGAGAACCCTCTTTTCCTGCTAGCCATTGGCCAGAGACCACACAGCTGCTAGAGGTCACCCACAGTTCTTTGCTCCTTGACCCCCCAAAACCATTCACAACATGGATGTTTACTCTCTTTAAGGTCACCCAGAGCGTTTCTTTTGAGTTTCTTTCTGTCAGTCAGGTGAAGAAAACACTGCTCCATAGTGGTCATCTGATGATGCCATACCTGTCTAGGGTAATCTTCCTTGCAGCATGCTACACAGTATAAGCAAAGGAGTGAGATGCCATCCTGTTCCCTCACCCCTTTCACGTGCAGAGGCTGTTGCACTACGCCTACAGGGTTTCATTTTATAGAGGTGACTGAGGTCAATGCCACTGAGAGGACAGTGTATTATAATTCCCAGGAGAAGTGAGGTGCCCTGTGCCACAAGGGCCACGTATGGAAGCACCAAGGTTGGGCAGGAGGCAGATGGAGCAAGAAGGTGACATGGCCCGGAGATTTTACTGTGTTTTTTGTGGGAAAGAAAGAGCAAGGCTGGTTAACCAACCGAGTAGGCTTATAGTCGACTAGTTTAATAATTCTGATGGGCTCTGAGCTATCGGGGTGGCTGTTTATCACCTAGCTCTGGGGTGATTTAAGGCACGAAAAATAATGGCTTAGTGTGTGAGAGTTAGAATCTGGAGATAGTTGGGCATAGAAGCTTTGAATCACTTTGTTTGTATATGAAAGTAAAGTGTCAAGCAGGTTATTTATTATCTCCAGGAAATAGCTAACTCTGGGAGGGGCAGTCTGTCCACATCAGCAAGATTTCCAAAACATCAAAGCATTATAAAATACAGGAAAAGAAAAAAAAAGATTAATACAAGAGTCATGGGAACCACTTAGAATTCTACCTACCAGAATTACAAATCACATTCACGGCAGCTAGTTATGATAATCGAAGCAGCAACATCGCTCAATAGAAAAATCACGAACGAGAAAAAAGAAAATTTATCAGTGTGTGATCCCAAGCAAATATCTTTATTAATTTGAGGCTTTATTTCTTTATCTGTAAAATAGATCTCACTAAGCATGTGCCATAAATCTTTTAGGGTGAAGTAAGAAAGTGTATTTCAAGTGTTTACTATAGTACTTGGATATCGTTTGGCTACAAAATTGTAAGTATCATTATCATTTTTCAATTCTTGTTTGATTATTTTTATCAGATCTTCTTTTTGTCTTTTGTCTTTCTTTTTTCTTATGCATAAATTCCCAAATTAAGCCAACTCTCGGTTTTATTACAGAGAGGAGATGCCTGAACCCTCATTGTACCCTTTCTGATTTCTAGAACATAACACTCAGCTACATTACTTACAAAACCACCAAAAATGCATGACATTGTGTATTCTGGAGGGCAGCAGGCATCAGAAAACAGATCAGACATCATGACTGGAGATTCATGCTTTGTTGGGCAAAATTTTGGATTCGGATGTGCTAAGACAAGTTATAAAAGATATGGGCATAGGAAAGAATGGCTGGTTTCCAGGCAAGAATGGAACAGCAGTGTGAGAATCCACGGCTTTGAAGGGTTGAAAAGACTGCTTGCTATTGGTAGTCTCCACCGAATTGAAAGGCGGCGGGAAGGAGAGACAGACAGACAGACAGACAAAGAGACACAGATACGGAAAGAGGCAACCCAACACACTGGGGTAAAACAGCAAAAGTGTAAGATCAGGGCTGTACTTGTCTTGAAAGAGCCTTGCTTGTGTTTATTGACACAGTCATCTGACAGGGATGGCATGAGCCTGGACTAAAAAGTCTTCGCTTAATCAAGTTTAAAACAGAATTATAGTCTTCTAGCTACTAGCAGGAGGACAACTGTGAAGCCCTAGGGCTCGGCAGAAAGCACGCGTGTCAGTAACCATGTCAGAGAAGTCCCGAGTGGAGATCTGGTAAGCAAGGGCTTCCCACGGGAGCCGTAAAAGGTAAAGTCAGGAACCAATCAAAGACATTTTCCCAACCTGCTCTAGAGGCTTTCAGGACATCTAAGCAATACTATTTGTGGGATCCTTAGATGACTGTTTAATAAAATAAGTGTTTACATTATTAAACCATTGTGGTATGGGTACTGTTACAGTAGACTGCCTGTAATTCCATGTTTTTTTAAAAAAAAAGAAAAGAAAAAGAAAGCATCATCTTCTTACGCTTTAACATGAGTTATTATGTTATTATGTCAACGTGCTATAGAGAACTCTTGGGGTTTCATGGATGTAAAGGTTCCTCTAGGTTCCAAATGTTGACGCAGATCATTGGCTAACGCAGCTAAGTGGAAAAAGACACTGATTCCTTACCCTCCCAGCCTCTCCAAGCATAGAAGCGTAGGTTCTATCTCCTTCTTATATTGAGCATTTAAAAATGTATTTAAAAAGAGTGCACTCACAAAAAGATGGAACAGTGTTATAACTGTAGACATGGAAAATTATACTTCAAAGATGGCATAAAAACCCATAAAATTAGGAAACTAGAGGAAAAAGGTATCTTCAATCATTTCAATCTACAGATGATAAATCCTTATTAAGGATAATAGTGGTTGATGTTTCCCGATGTGAAATAAGAAGCATCATTTTGAATTTAGCCCAATCTTGTTTGGAAATATGGGCAAATTCAATATTTACTCATAGTTCATAACCACAGTATTGCAAGGTCTATTTATAGCAGAAATCTTGGAAAGATAGTAGAGTTCACACAGAGTAAGAAATGTAAGTCTTGAGCCAAATGTGTTTATTTGTAAATTTCAGAGCGATATAATATGATTTCTGGATTACATTTCGTACAAAATGTGAATTTAGAAGACTCAAGTTATAGCCAAAATCTCTTATTTTAAAATATACTTCAATGCCTTCTCAATAAGCAAGGAAATTATAATTCTAGATTTTCCAGAAAGTTTCTGTTTATAACATTCTCTTCACAGTTACACGTAAGCTATCAAGATATCTCACAGGTTCTAATCTTTTGTGACAGTACTCCATCCTTCAATGAGGATAAGAATACATGTTTGTCTGACACTCCACAGCCACTGATTTTTAATTAATAAATATTGGTCACTGATGATGAATGGTGTCCTGTTGATTGAGAAATCCATCTGTCATAAGTGGCGGAACAAGGAGCCAAGAATTAGTTGGATATTAATGACCTGTCTAGATCAATCAAATTAATCAAAAGTCTTCTATTTAATCACTCATGTTTTGCTCTATTCATATACTGAAATTTCCAAGACAGAAAAATATCTAATTCAACATAAGGCAAGCAAGATTTTAACTATGTGGTAGATAATACAACCTACTCTGAATATATTCTAATTCCTGTAAATTATAAACATTGCCTGGAATCCTTCGGATATATGGACAAATGTGACTTTACGTTTAATCAACTTTAAGTAGCTCCTATAAGGTAATGGTAAGGGAGACCCTTTGGGTACATTAACTTTCAGATGTAGGCTTCAGTTATAGATCTGACACCTATCAGTTCCTTCATTTCAAGAGTTATCACTTCTGGGAACTTTAGTTCTCCCATTTATCAGGCATGGATAATTATGCCAATCACATATAGTGTTTAATAGAACAGAAAAAATATATCTGAATATCACAAATAAGCAAAGGTCTTAAGCATAAAATTTAAAGTCTTTTTTCATAAAGTCATATCAAAGTTTTGATAAGGATTTATTAAGACTAAGTCAATGCTAGTAGGGCCTCATACCTGATGTACCTTATGTTTTATGTAAATAATAGATGTTCCTGAAGATTAAAAAAAAAGAGGCAACCAAACATTCTTGGGATATAATAAACAATTTTTTCCAAGATTCCAGTGATTTGACTTAGAGTATTAATTTTCTGGGTAATAAAAAAAATGAAGTATCCAGCTAATCAAGGATTAGTAAAAGTATTAAATAGTAAAGATAAATAAACTTCATCTAGAAATATCATTATACATTATTAAAAGCAAGATTATTTCAGAAATTCTAGGATGTTTCCTATGTTTAGCCAACACTGAAACCAGTGCTTTCCAATTAAAGTGTTAATTTAAATGTACTTAAAACAAGGCTAAATTATTGTTGTATTGTTGCCTTATGCTTAGGATAGTTGGAAAAAAGTAAACTATATTCTAAAGCCTGTTTCTTTCCACAATAGACTCCTGACATACTTCTAAATGGCATGTAGCTATGTTGTTTCCCATGAACTGAGAGGCTCACGTCCACCAGTTCAGACCTGTAGAGACCACCCACCTTACTGGGCCTGAGCCGATGTCTTAGGGGTGACCTTCCGACCTCGAGGAGCCTGAAATCTCCACCTCAATCCCGTCAAGGCTGCCATCTTTTGAACGTGTCACATGATGATCACTCTGCCTGGATAGGTTAATCACTCGCCTCACCTTCCAATCATATTCGCCCAAGCTCTCCCTAAAATCCCGCAAATACTCAATACTTTTTTGAGAGAGGAAGATGTGAGACTGTTCTTCCTTCTCCCTTGGCTGCCTTGCAAATTAAACTTCCTAGGCTGCCAAGCAGGTCTCAGGCATATGGGTCCCTCCTTCCCTTATAAAACAATGCCAGGAAAGGTATTGAACATGGCCAACATTGATCTCCTAAACACTATTGAAAGCTAAATCTATGCAAACGCTGTGCTAATTGGGATCTAATGGTGAAAAAGTCCAGTTCTTGCTATATATTTAGAAAAGCTATAGAAGCAAGCAATAATTTCAAAACACTGTGCTATGTGCAAGATTTATAGGACTAAAAAGTTTCAAACATTAGTAAAATAAGTTTTCCTATCTACTTCAATATGAGTCAAATGAAGAGTAATTTCATAAATCATCTCCTTAATATTCCCAGTTTTTTAATCTTTCTCCAACATATTTCCTTTAGTCTTATTTTCAAAACTATAGTAAAAGAGTTAAACTAAGGGCCCCTGAGTGGCTCAGTTGGTTAAGTCCACTCTTGGGTTCGGCTCAAGCCATGATTTCAGAGGCCTGAGATCCAGCCCTGCATTGAGCTTGCTCTCAGTGGGGAGTCTGCTTGGGATTCTTTCCCTTTCCCTTTCCTTTCCTTTCTGCCCCTTCCACACCGTCTCGTGTGCAGCCCACAGGCACTCCTTCTCTAAAATAAATACATGAATAAAATCTTAAAAAAAAAAAGGATTAAACTAAATTTAAAGTACCTCATGTTACAGGTTACTAGTCCATAAAAAAGTATTTTGAAATATTGTTATTTATTTATTCATTTAGTTTTAAAATATTCTATTTATTTATTTGTCAGAGAGAGAGGGAGAGAGAGAGTGCCCACGTGCAAGCAGGGGGGAGGTGCAGAGGAAGAGAGAGAAGTAAGGCTCCCTGCTGAGCAGAGACCCTGATGTGGGGCTTGATCCCGGGACCCTGAGATCATGACCTGAGCCGAAGGCAGAGGCTTAACCGACTGAGACACCCAGGTGCCCCATTTTTTAAAGATTTATGTATTTGGCAGAGAGAGAGAGCATGCACATGAGCATGTGGGCAAAGGGGCAGAGAGAGGACAAACTCGCGCAGTCTCCACACTGAGTGTAGAGGCCCCTGGCGGTGTGTGGGGGGCTGTTATCTCATGACCCTGAGACCACAACCTGAGCCAAAACAAAGAGCTGGAAGCTTAACAGACTGTACCTCCCAGGTGCCCCAAAATATTAGAGTTGCTTTTATTAGTCGGAGGAGATAAATCATAAAAAAACATCCTGACCAACATCCCCACTATGCAGAAAACCTGTCTCACTTGGTCATTCATATGTGAGTACCATTCTAGGCACCTACATAGCAACTAATAAATGTGTTCAGCAAATGTAATAATAAAAGCAAATAATAAAAGAATATTTAGTTTTGTTAGAAGATGGGAAAATTAGAAAATTCCTGAATGTAGGTTGTTTATTTTAATCTTGACAGTTTAATTTCATCCTTTCTAGTTATAAAAGATGAATTTTGTTTTGCTTTCACCTAGCAGATTTACAGTAAAGGCATAATTTTAAAAATATAATAAACACAGAAAAATAAATTATTATAGTGCATCACATATTGTGATTACTTCCTTTAAATTTATAAAACTCTAGCCTATTTTATTACTAAAAATCTAATTACATTGAAGTTAATTTTTACTGGCTACAATATATTTGTTGAGTCCTATGAAGTTATTGTTGATGATATGAATACACAAAACAAAAATGTATTTTGTATATGAAATGAAAAGTATACAAAAGATGTTAATTTTTCTATGTGTGGTTGTAAACTATATTTTTTCTTTGGAAAATTGATATGAATATCAATTTCAGATTGTGAATAAGCTTTGGAGAATTATTTCTACCATTTCTATATTTCATTATTCTACTAAACATTATAAAGGAACAAGTAATTATAATATAATATGAATAAAAAGTAGGTCTCTGCTTTGATAATAATATATTTTTTGAATATATGTATATATATTTATTCCATTCTAATAAACACTAGGTCTTCTTTTTTTATTTTCTATGAATCCTAAGTGTAAAATTTTCTGTGATTCCAAAGTTGTTTTTTTTTTAATTTTCTATGAAACCAAAGTTAAAGATTCCAAATTTATAACATTTCTTCTGGTAAAATATCTAGTTTTAAAATACATAATTTCTTAAATAATAATAGGATTACATAAATTTGTATTTATTAAAATAAAAGAAACTCTGATAATAAGTATATGATTTTTTTTCTCCTCAAAACTAAGGGAAAAATATAAATCCTGAGTCTTATAGAGCAAAATAACATTTAAATTTGAACAGGAAATGCATGTCATTTGAGGGTCTGTTCAACTGAGAAACTAAGAGATTTATTAGATTCAGTTAAATTTCTTACATGACTTTTGTGTTATGCTAAATATAATATAGTAACTGAATAGATTATAAAATCCTGCCCACTTTATTAAGTAGATTCAATTACAATATTCACTTATATATTTTTTCTCTCCCTTTTACTCAAAACCTTGGTGTGTCAGGCCATTTTCTAAGCACTTAGTGTTTGCATTTTTGTCTTTTAATAACTTTAGTGAATGGCCCAATTCAGTTTTAGTATAGAAACAGAGTTGTACTACCATCACCACAATCATATTTGGAAAATTTAACCTTTCCCCCAATATAAACCCCTTTTGCATTGAATACTCACCACATTCTGATTGCCAGCTCCAACCCTCAGCACTAGACAAAGACCTGCTAATGTGAATTCTGCCTCCATAGATGTGCTGGTAGTGGACCTTTTATATAATTTATATAAATGGGCTGCTGGTTTTTCTGTATCTGATATGCTCATGTTTTCTTCTCCCTTCATTATAATGATGTGTCTATTACATCGATTAATTTCCAGGTCTTATGGCAACCTTGCACCCCTGGAACAATTCCCACTTGGTCATTGAGTATAATCCTTTAACGTTTCTGCACTGAGTTTGCTAGTATTTTTCTAAAGATTTTAATGTTCATATTTATGAGAGCTATTGATCTTTAGTTTTCTGTGATATCTGATATGGGGACAAAGGCAAAAGGGACTGTAGATAAAATTAAATTTCCTTAAAACCTGCAGCCCATTGACAAACTTTTGAGGCTGGGGCATTCCTCCAAGAACTCCCAATCTTAATGCCTTGCTAGAGAGAAAAACAATCCATGCTTGACCATAGCTGGGCCTTGTCTCCAGGAACCTGTGAGTCTTCTTGAGCACATGAGTCCTCCCACTGTAACTGTGTCTGCTCTTGGGCCCTGTTCCCTCCCTTTAATAAAACCACCTTTTTGCATCAAAGACATCTCAAGAATTCTTTCTTGGCCTTCAGCTCTAAACCTCAACATTTCCACATCAATATCCATCTACTGGATGGATCTACTGGAATGAGTTGGGAATCATTACTACCTCTCTTTCTCTCTCTCTCTCTCTCTTTTGGAAGAATTTGTGAATAGTTGATATTATTTACTTTGATGTTGAGTTTTTACATGTGAGAAGTTTTAAAATTACTAATTCAATCTTTTTACTTGTTACAGATTTATCCTGATTTTTTATATATTGCATGAGTTAGATTTCATAATCCGTATCTGTCTTTCTAGGATATTTTTCCCCTTTCTGCTAAGTTATCTAATTTTAGCATAATGTTGTTCATATTTAACTTATAATACTCTTTTTTCCATGATACTCCACAATATTGATAGCCATGTCCACTCTCCTTCCATTCCTGACTATAGTAAAGTGGATTTCCCCTCTTTATTTCTGAATAAATTTAGCTAACGAATTGTCCGTTTTGTTTTTCTGTTCAAAGAATGGGATTTTGTTAAATTTGATTCTCTGTAGTGTTTTTCTAGTCTTCAATTCCTTACTTTCTGCTCTAATCTTTATTATTTCTTTATGCTTGTTTTGTTTTTGGTTTGTTCTTTTTTCAAGGTCGTTAAGGTGGTAAGTTAGGTTATTCATTTGAGTTCTTTCTTCTTTAATGTAGGCTTTTTTTTTTTTTAAAGATTTTATTTATTTTTTTCACAGAGGGAGAGAGATCACAAGGAGGCAGAGAGGCAGGCAGAGAGAG
>LNAC01001296.1:10574-97338 GCA_002007465.1 Ailurus styani
CCCTAAAGTCAGGAACACGGCAAGGCTGTCCACTATCACCACTGCTATTCAACATAGTACTAGAAGTCCTAGCCTCAGCAATCAGACAACAAAAAGAAATAAAAGGCATCCAAAACAGCAAAGAAGAAGTCAAACTCTCACTCTTTGCAGATGATATGATACCTTATGTGGAAAACACAAAAGATTCCACTCCCAAACTGCTAGAACTCATACAGGAATTCAGTAAAGTGTCAGGATACAAAATCAATCCACAGAAATCAGTTGCATTTCTATATACCAACAACAAGACAGAAGAAAGAGAAATTAAANTTAAAGAGTCAATCCCATTTACAATTGCACCCAAAACCATAAGATACCTAGGAATAAACCTAACCAAAGAGGCAAAGAATCTGTATTCAGAAAACTATAAAGTACTCATGAAAGAAATTGAGGAAGACACAAAGAAGTGGAAAAACATTCCATGCTCATGGATGGGTAGAATAAATATTGTGAAAATGTCTATGCTACCTAGACCAATCTACACATTTAACACAATCCCTATCAAAATACCATCAACTTTTTTCAAAGAAATGGAACAAATAATCTTAAAATTTATATGGAACCAGAAAAGACCCCAAATACCCAGAGGAATGTTCAAAAAGAAAAGCAAAGTTGGTGGCATCACAATTCCAGACTTCAAGCTCTATTACAAAGCTGTCATCATCAAGACNTACTGCCACAAAAACAGACACGTACATCAATGGAACAGAATAGAGAGCACAGAAATGGACCCTTAACACTATGGTCAACTAATCTTTGACAAAGCAGGAAAGAATGTCCAGTGAGAAAAAGACAGTCTCTTCAACAAATGGTGTTGGGAAAACTGGTCAGCCACATGCAGAAAAATGAAACTGGATCATTTCCTGACACCACACACAAAAATAGACTCAAAATGGATAAAAGACCTCAATGTGAGAAAGGAATCCATCAAAATCCTCGAGGAGAACACAGGCAGCAACCTCTTCGACCTCAACCGCAGCAACTTCTTCCTAGGAACCTCACCAAAGGCAAGGGAAGCAAGGGCAAAAATGAACTATTGGGACTTCATCAAGATTAAAAGCTTTTGCACAGCAAAGGAAACAGTCAACAAAACCAAGAGACAACTGACAGAATGGGAGAAGATATTTGCGAACGACATATCAGATAAAGGGCTAGTATCCAAAATCTATAAAGAGCTTCTCAAACTCAACACCCATAAAACAAATAACCCAGTCAAGAAATGGGCAGTAGACATGAACAGACATTTCTCCAAAGAAGACATCCAAATGGCCAACAGACACATGAGAAAGTGCTCAACATCACTCGGCATCAGAGAAATACAAATTAAAACCACAGCGAGATACCACCTTACACCAGTCAGAATGGCTAAAATCAACAAGTCAGGAAATGACAGATGTTGGCGAGGTTGCGGAGAAAGGGGAACCCTCCTACACTGTTGGCGGGAATGGAAGCTGGTGCAGCCACTCTGGAAAACAGTATGGAAGTTCCTCAAAAAGTTGAAAACAGAGCTACCCTACGACCCAGCAATCGCACTACTGGGTATTTATCCTAAAGACACAAAGGTAGTGNGTTTACAGCAGCAATGTCCACAATATCCAAACTATAGAAAGAAACTAGAGGTCCATCAACAGATGAATGGATAAGAAGATGTGGTATATATATACAATGGAATACTATGCAGCTATCAAAAGAAACGAAATCNGAAGAAGTGAAATCTTGCTGTTTGCAATGGCGTGGATTGAACTAGAGGATATTATGCTGAGTGAAATAAGTCAATCAGAGAAAGACAATTATCATATGATCTCTCTGATATGAGGAACTTGAGGGGCAGGGNTGCTGTTTGCAATGGCGTGGATTGAACTAGAGGATATTATGCTGAGTGAAATAAGTCAATCAGAGAAAGACAATTATCATATGATCTCTCTGATATGAGGAATTTAAGGGGCAGGGGGGGTCATGGGGGATAGGGAGGGAAAAATGAAATAAGATGGGATCGGGAAGAAGAAAAACCACAAGAGACTCTTAATCTCATGAAACAAACTGGGAGTTTGGGGGGTTAGGGAAAGCGTGGCTGGTTATGAACATTGGGAGGGTTTTGCTATAGTGAGTGCTGTGAAATGTGTAAGCCTGTATCTGTATCACTATATCACTGGGGCAAATAATACATTGTATGTAATAAAAAGAAAAAAGAAAAAAGAAACATAGTAATAGTTGTCACCAGGTTCTTAGAATCCTAGCATATTAGAGATGTAGTATGATCCTTCTTTTTGCAGATGAAGAAATTGAGGCCCAGATAGGAAAAAGGACTTTTTCAAAGCACACAGTGAGTGAATGGCAGAGCCAGGACTCTAAACCAGGAATCCTATTCCCTGACTCCCAGTCCTGTCCCATTATAGCCTCTTTTTTTTTTCAGAAAGAATCAGAATTAGCTGTATAGCCAAATGCAGATTTAGATACTAGTATATAAGATATATAATTATATATGTAATTCTGTATAGAGAAATTTAAAGTATTATCTACAATGCTTTAAGAAATGCAGCACAATGAATCTTATGCTGAAAACTCTCACTTCAAAACCCCGTTTACTAAGCAATATGGAATGATGGAAAGATTCAAATCCAAATCTACTGCTCACTGCTTACATGACCTCTAGCGATTTGTTCAACACCTTTGAACTTTATTTTGTCATCTGGAAAATGGGGATATTAACCCCTATCAATGGTTTTTGTGAATATCAAGTATGGAAGAGAATGCCCATCATACATTGGCCCCCCTTTTGATTCCCATGATTTTGGTGCTCTGCAGGAAGCAAGACACTGTCGGGTGCTTGTGAGATGGGAACCATGTTTGAAAGGAAAGACACTGATCTGTTTTCTTTGCCATGAGTGGAATGGGAACATGGTACTTGGAGTTTCCCCTCAGGTTTGCTTGTGAGCATAAGGTTGTTTTGTAGAGGACATCAGCTCAGGAAATATGACAAGACCTGGCATTACTTACCATGGGGATATTGTCTCTAGATTGTTCAATGATGAGCCTTAGTTTTATTGGGTGGACATAGAGCCACCTATGCACTGGGATTATATATATCCTAATCCTCACAACCTTCTCTTGGTAAACCTTCTTATGCTATAGGTATTTATAAATATTTTATGCCAGGAAGAAGGAAGGAAGGAGGGAAGGAAGGAAGGAAGGAAGGAAGGAAGGAAGGAAGGAAGGAAGGAAGGAAAGAAGGAGGGAAGGGAGGAGGGAAAGGAAGGGATAAAGGAAAGAAGGAAGAAAGGTTGTTTCAAGGATGTAACAGTGACTGGCTCTTGAGAACTAGGAAATAATATTTTGTTCTCAGAGTTAATCTATACAATCAATCCAAAAAGGATCAGGTCAGTATATGCAAAGTCATCTTAAAGCAATAGTATAAATTCTTAGACAAATAAAACTTTTATATTAATTGTTCCCCAACCTGGCTAATGATCCCTGTGAACATTCTGATTCCTAAACCCTCCCACAGACCCAATAAATTCAAATTTCTAGTAGATCCAAAAAGGTGTTTATTCCTTTATAAGTCTTCCAGATGCTTTGGGGGCAATCAGCCCCACACTTTGGCCAGCAGGCCAGCTTTGGGAACCATAGTTCCACTGTAAAAAATATGAAAGTGATTAACACATATAAAGAGCAATGTGTAGGTAAGAAGAGAGTTGTTCAGCAAAGGAAATGAGGGGAAAGGGCACACTCGGCACACTCTAGTTAAGGCAAGCAAGACTCTGGAATTGTGTCTCCTGCTAGAAACATCTAGACCATCTGGAGGGTAGATTTCTGTTGAGGAGATACAGAGCCAGATGAGCTGAGCCTGACATTATTGAACATTTGAATCACCTAAATTCCCTTGTCAAAATTCCTTGCTCACTGACCAACTTCTGATGATCTCTCTTCCCTTGCAACTGGCCTATAGGGAGAAAAGGAGCAGATCAGGTAAAATGTTTCCAACTGTAAGTTAATAAACTGGCATTCTGGTTATATATCAGTCTCTTGTGAGTTAGTATGAGTCAGCATCCCTGAATCTGATCAACTCCGAAGTTCTGCCAAGATCAAGTTTCTGATGCTGCAAAGCTGAGGGCCTGACCTGGGACCCCAGTGAATTCACAAGAGTAAAAATATCCCATTCAGGCCCTAGGAAGCCTACTGGTTAGCCTCTCCTGGGGAGAGGAGCTGAAAAGGAGTTCACGTCCCAGGGAAACACACGATGGAAGACTTTCTTGACTGCATGTGCTTTACTGCATCCATAAATTTGAAAGAAAGGGTTAGGTTCTTATAATAAGAAAACTCATTTAGTATCCTTTTTCTGTTGTCAAAAGGCTTTCAAATATATTGCTCATTTGACACTGGCACTAGCCTATGAGGTAAGTCAGGCATATATTATTATTTCTCTTATTTCAGACATGAGGAATCTGAACATAGTCACTTACCTCAGACCCAAAGAAAATGACACAGCTAGGACCAGAATCTGGATCTTTTGACTCATATTTTTCTCACTTCCCCTCTCATTTAATAAAGAGAATACCCTAAATAGTACCCTAGAGAAGTACTAGAAACACCTGAATAAGAGTGGGACTGTGTTTACATGTGTGTATGGGGGCTGGGTTAAAGACACAGATATGCAGGGGCAAGTTGAGAGAAGAGTAGAAGAGAAATCAGATCAGTGGTGATAAGAAAGCACATCAAATTTTTTTTCTTAGCCAAGAGAACTGAGAAATGAGTCAATTTAATTGAACACATTATTAATTGAGCACCTATCGTGTGCAAGGCCTTTTGTGCTAGGTGATACCAAGAGGAACAGAACTTAGGAAAGAACATTTTTTAAAATGTATTTTGATGTGGTGAAGAGTGACCCCCAAATCTTTTTTCTTCTTTATGGTAGCATCAAAGAGTACAATCCACATTGAGGGAGGGGAGAGAGGGGAGATTGTGGTAGTTGAGAGGCTGACTGTGATTAGGACTCTGGCAGCCAGGATCATTTGGAAACCTGGGCTTGATAACATCTCATCAGGGTTGGATGCTTGTGTAAAATCCTTGGGGAAATTAAAAAAAAAAAAGATGCAGCTTCCTCAGCATTTTTCCATCATTGTGTTTTATCTTAGGTCTTTAAGTTCTTGGTAACTTCACCAGTGACAGTTCCCAAAATAAGTTCTGTTTGTTTTTTTTAATGCTTTTTTAAAATCACATGAAAACAAAATCTAGATTTTGGAGGCACAGGAATTATGCAAGGGCAAGACCCTGGGCTCCTCTTTCTCCTGCCCTGACACATGGTCCCACATGACCCACAGTCATGTGGGACAAGGGGCTGCAGACAGACCTCTTTTAATTAGCCCACAAACACTGTCCTGTGGCTTGCTTCAGTCCTCATATTTTGCTAACTGGTTGATCCATTTTTCTCTGTATAAATCTGTACATCCTGGTGTGAGCAAATATTCTGGGGTGGCAAAGGAGAGAAAGCTGCCTGTTCTTCACCCGATCAGTTCATGTCTGGCTGGATCAGCCTCCCACCTCTCTGGCTGATTCATCAGGCTCAGTCTATTCAAACAGATGGGACTTCTATTTAGGTATTTTAATAGCATGTATTTAAGATACCCTATTGAGATTCTGATCTGACAGAGGTTTGATGAAGTGTTGATGTGTTAGGCTTACTAGGCAAATAACTTCTCAAACCAGATAATTTAAATCAATTTGATCAAGTACTTAACTAATGGCCTACTGTGTGCCGGTGTGTGCCCAGCATTGAGTTAATAGAGCCAGAAAAGAAATAGAATGTTTGGCAGACAAGCCCTTGGAAGCTTCTTTCCCTGGGGAGAAATAGTGCATGCATGGATGTTTTTGTAATTTTATAAACATCTTAGACTGCCTACAATGTGCAAGAGGTTTGCACAAGTAAGCAGCTAAATAGAATAGTGCCCACAGCTCTTTTACATCAAGCCTACATCAAACATTTCAAGGGGAAGTGACTCTTTTGTGTCATGATAAGAAAATGTAAAAAAAAAAAAAACCCACACTTATTGAGCACTTAAATTGAATGTTCTTCAATGCGTCGTGTTCCTTCTTGACACCATGCTGTTGCTTTTACTGCCCTAACTTTAAGTGATATCCACTCTTCCACTCTGTTGTGCTTATCCAAATGTCATCTTTTTTTTTCTTTAGATCAAATCTGACCTTTTCCAAAAACTTCTTACTCCTAACTTTCAGCCAGTAATGGTATCTCTTCTTCACAACCTTTGTTAGTAACATGAGTTTTAGAACTTCAATTTAGTACCTAATGACTTATACTGTCTTGTATTTGTCTCTTTCAGGTTTGTGAGACTTGGATAATCAATACTGTAATACCTTTCAGGGTAAAACTCAATTTGTATTTATTTAATCAGTATTTATTGAGCAACTACTTTGCCCCAAATCACCATTGTAGGAGAAACAAATATAAATAAGAAAAGATTCCTGGTCTCAAGGAGTTCATATATGTTTGCTACTATGAAGTGGAATCAGAATCTCCTTCTGGAAAGTACTTAGCCCTGTGTCAGATACATAATAATTCTACTAAAAATGGATACCATTACTAGTTATTGTTTCACTGAGACTGGGTGGAAGAGCGGAAAGTAGAGGTAAGAATGGAGGAAGGAAGCTACAACTGTTAGGTTTGGAGGTGTGTAACAGAAAACCCACATCAAATGGCTTAGGCAGCAAAGGGAACTTACTGGCTTTTCTAACTGAGAAAGACCAGAGTTATGATAATGATTGGTTATGATCCAGTCAGGACTTTGGCTTCACTTCTTTATGACTCCTTTTGGTACTATCTCTTCGTGTATTGGCTTTATCCTCAATCTGGTTGCAAGATGACTGTAGTAATTTCAGGCTTCATATTCACACATGATATCCAGAGGAAGGGAGTATTCATCTCTTTTGGTGGCTCTCTTAAAAGCGAGCCCAAGACCCCAGCAAATCTCCTTATCTCAGTGTACCAAGTGAGTCACAAGCCTTTTTCTTACCAATTCCTTGACCAGGAGTGCCATGGACTGCTTGCCTTAGGTTAGGTTCCTTGTACAAACTGGGTGAGATTACTGTGAGTTAAGATGGCCTGCTTATATTGCAGTAACAGCCAACTCCCAAATCTCAGTGGCTTAATACAGCAAAAATTTATTTCTCACTCTCTACATGCCAGTGTAGGTCGGCAGGGGGAGCTCTACCATTATGGTCAGTCTGGGACCCAGGCTGATGGAGGCTTCATCTTGACAAATGATTTAGCAATCACTGTAGAAGGGGGAAAGGGACCTGCTGAATCCTACACTGGCTCTTAAGGTCTTCTGCCTGGAAATGATATAGATCGCTTCTGTTCACATTTGATTGGCCAAAGCAAGTCACATGGCCACACCTAACTTAAAGAAGCTAGGAAATGCAATCTTACTATGTGTCTAGGAGAACTGGAATATTTACAAATAGCCCCAATCATGATTACAATTACTCTTGGCTCGATCAGGACCAACCGTATGTATGACATAGAGTTAGCTTCTCCTTAAGCACATGTACTTCTTTGGAAAGGGGATCCCTTGGCAAAAATCAGGTACTACTAGGAAGGGAGCAATGGATGTTGAATAGGCAACCAATAATGTTTATTATAGAGGTTATATGTAGCCAAACTGATCTCAGACATCAAAGTAATGGAGAAAGCAAGATCACGTATAGTTTGGCAAAGGTCAAGAAGGAGAGAAGCAACCACTGCAGGAATGTAGCCATCTAGAGATCTGCACAGCAGGAAGGGCCCAGTTGAAAATAAGCAGCATAGCCAATAGGACATGAGTTAGTATCTTTGCTGCTGCACTCCCCAGCCCAGGCATAGGAGCATAAAAATCAGATCAGGAATATATGTAGGGATGATGGAGATTTGAGGGGCTTTGTGGGAGATCTTCAGTTGTTAAAGAAGTGGGAGAATTGAAGAAGTCAAGGGGTTCTCAGAGGGTCAATGGGGCCACAGTTGTAATATAACCTAGAACCAGTCATATTCTTAAACTAATTTGTCTTTGAGAAGTAACCTCTAACAGTAACAAAGACTTGTGGCAGGTGGTACAGACAGATAAAATGGAATCCAAATCATAGAAAATGGAGGACAGCCAATCTGAGATACTGAAGTAAAGATGAGGCCTTCTGTCCCATTGGGACTACCCGTATTAAAAAAAGAAGGTCTCTATGGGAGAAGAGAGTATGAGTTTACATTAGAGTCATGTTTCTACCCAGGGGAGGCAACAGAATATAAAAGAGAGAATTCTTCTAGATCCACAGTCAGGAAACTTGAGTTTGAGGTCCAACAGTGAATATAAATACAATATGGGCAAATTATTATAAATTTTTTCAACTTGTTTCCTCAACTGAAGAAAAAAGGTAATAATCTCTCTTCTACCCTCCTCAGATCTTTACATGAATGTCAAATGAGATAGGAAAGTGCCTTGGTAGACTATAAAGCCCTGGATGATTGTATGTATGGGACTATAACACTGATGCAGATCAGTGGGAAGAGTTGAGGACATTTAGGATTAGGTGAAATGCTATCTTCAAGTGAATAAGACCCAAAGGGAAGTACAGAATAAACGTGGAGATTATCAGTGGGCTGATAGGCATTGTCTCCGATTTTTTTTCTTTCAAGATTTTATTTAAATCCAAGATAGTTCACATATAGTGTAGTATTAGTTTCAGGGATAGAATTTAGTGATTCAGCAGTTGCATATAACACCCACTGCTCATTACATTAAGTGCCCTCCTTAATGCCCATCACCTAGTTACCCCATCCCCCCACCCAACTCTCCTCCAGTAACCCTGTTTGTTCCCTATATTTGAGTCTCTTATGATTTGCCTCCATCTGTCTTTATTTTCCCTTCCCTTCCCCTATGTTCATATTGTTTCTTAAATTCCACATGAGTGAAATCATATGGTACTTGTCTTTCTAACTTATTTCACTTAGCATCCACTTTAGTTCCATCCATATCATTACAAATGTCAAGATTTCATTCTTTCTGATACATATATATATGTACATACATACATATATGTGTGTATATATATATATACACATATATATATCACATTTTTTAAAAAGATTTTATTTATTTATTTGACAGAGAGAGAGAGAGAGAGCACAAACAGGGAGAGCAGGAGAGGGAAAACCAGAGTCCAAAATGGGGCTCAATCCCAGGACACTGGGATCATGACCTGAGCCAAAGGCAGCCGCTTAACCAGCTGAGCCACCCAGGCAACCCTCACATCTTTTTCCATTCATCAGTTTATGGATATAGGGCTCTCCACGTTTTGGCGATTGTGGGTAGTGATGCTATAAACATTGTGGTGCCTGTGCCTCTTTGAATCAGTATTTTTGAATCCTTTGGATAAACACCTAGTAGTGTAATTGCTGGGTGGTAGGGTAGTTCTATTTTTAACTTTTTGAGGAACCTCCATACTCTTTTCCAGAGTGGCTACACCAGTTTGCATTCTCACCAACAGTGTAAAAGTGCTATCCTTTCTCTCACCAACATCTGTCATTTCCTGACTTATTAATTTTAGCCATTCTGACTAGTGTGAGGTGGCATTTCACTGTGGTTTTGATTTCTACTTCCCTGATAAGTGACTGAGCCAACAAATTAGGAAATCTGGAAGAAATGGATAAATTCCTAGAAACATATAAACTACCAAAACTGAAGCAGGAAGAAATAGAAAATCTGAACGGACCTACAGTCAACAAAGAAATTGAATCAGTAATCAAAAATCTCCTAATAAACAAGGCCAGCTAGGTTTCCAGGGGAATTCTAGCAAACATTTAAAGAGTTAATACCTATTCTTCTCAAACTGTTCCAAAAAACATAAGTTAAAGGAAAACATCCAAACTCATTATATGAGGCCAGCATTACCTTGATTCCAAAATCACAAACCAATACCCCTGATGAATATGGATCCAAAAATTCTCAACAAATTATTAGCTAATCGGATCCAATATTATATTAAAAAGGATTATTCACCACGACCAAGTAGAATTTATTCCTGGGCTGCAGGGGTGGTTCAATATCTGCAAATCAATCAACATGATATACCACATTAATAAAAGAAAGGATAAGAACCATATGATCCTCTCAATAGATGCAGAAAAAGCATTTGATAAAATGCAGCATCCATTCTTGACAAAAAATCTCAAGAAAGTAAGGACAGAAGAAACACACACATCAACGTCATAAAGGCCATATACAAAAGACCCACAACTAATATCATCCTCAAAGGGGAAAAACAGAGCTTTTCCCCTAAAGTCAGGAACAGGACAGGGAAGGCCACTCTCACCATTGCTGTTCAACATAGTACTAGAAGTCCTAGCCTCGGCAGTCAGAAAACAAAAAGAAATAAAAGGCATCCAAATAGGCAAGGAAGAAGTCCAACTTTCACTCTTCACAGACATGATACTTTATGTAGAAAACCCAAAAGACCCCACTCAAAAATTGCTAGAACTGATAAATTCAGCAAATTTCTATACACCAATAATGAAATGGCAGAAAGAGAAAGTAAGGAAATGATCCCATTTAAAATTGCACCGAAAACCATGAGATGCCCAGGAATAAGCCTAATCAAAGACATAAAATATCTGTACTCTGAAAAGTACAGAACACTTCTGAAAAAAACTAAGGAAGACACAAAGAAATGGAAAAACATTTCATGCTCATGGATTGGAAGAACAAATATTGTTAACATGTCCATACTTCCCAAAGCAATCTATACATTCAATGAAATCCCTATCAAAGTAACACTAGCCTTTTTCACAGAGTTGGAGTAAATAATTCTAAAATTTGTATGGAACCAGAAAAGACCCCGAATAGCCAAAATAATGTTGAATAAGCCAAGACTTTTAATTGCAAAGGATAGAAACCCAACTAAAATTGGCCTAAAAATAGAATGTATCAACTCACATAACAATTACAAGGGTTAAATGGCTTCAAGTGTGGCAGGACTCAAGTGTTATGGTTAGAAATCTTTCTCCATTTCTAGTGGCTGTCTTCATTTTCAGACAGGTTGTCCTCAATTGGTGACCAAGATTGTCACCAGCAGTTACCAGTTAAGTAACTCTAGTAGAAAAAGAGAGTGCCTTTTTCTCATTTCAACAAAAATCCTGAGGTAACTCTGTCTGGCCCGATCATATGCTCCTCTCTGATTCAATCACTATGACTGGCATCAATCCCAGCTGAATCACATGGATGGAGCATGGGGGAGTAAATTAAAACCACCCACTTCTATCATAGGAAATAGGCTAAAAGGCTTGTTCCAGAAGGGATGATTATGGAGACAGGACAGAGGAAGGAAGAAAAGCAAGGGAGAATTTAAGGCGGAGGGAGAGTTAACACTTATTGGAGAAAGGCAAGTTTAATAATGGACTCACCAACGGTAATCGGGGGAAGGGTACGTGGTTTAATGAGACAGCTGCCAAAACAGAGATCTGTCAAAAGGACATATTTAAGAATTCCCAAAGTGGCCCCATGCACTCTTTAAGAAAAAGTACTTGAGGAGGCAAAAGCAGGCACTGTTACTGACTTACAGTTAGTTCTTTGCTTAGTAGGTGCTTTTGTCCCTGTTAGGGATGAGGGAGGGAGGGAAAAGACAGTGTCCATCTTAAGGGAGGCAGACTAATGCAGGAGGCATGGACATAAATGCCCGTAACCCTGACATAATTTTATAGCTCAGAAGGAAAAGCAGCAAAGAAATTATCACTAAATTTACTAGAAGTTACAGCCTGTCAAAGAGATGTGAAATGTGACTGACATACAAAGCACAGTAGGTCCTCTCCACCTACCCACAAAACATAAAGGCCCACCCTGTTTTGCCTTTTCCCCACCCTCCTACATACACATTACACCTGCACACAGGCACGTGACAGCAGGGAAGGATTCTCTTGGAACACTATCAGAATCACTCTTTAGACCTCCCAGGTAGGTCACTACCCTGAAATGAAAAGCTGCCAGCCTCCCATTTTTGAAGCCAGTGGAATAGGGCTGATTAAAGCTGACTTCATACTGCGCAAATACTTGTGAAAGGCGATTTAGTTTTGGATCCCTCCTCTGGATCTTAACAATTGCCCTCACCACCACCCCTGACTGGTACATTTCCAAGCATGTCCAACAGAAGGACCTCACCTCATGCTTAACCAAATGAAGACATTAGCCCACTTCTGCCTCTGGACTTAAAGGCTTGACTATGTTACAGAGAATAGGAGCAAAGAGATCACAGTTCCAAGTGAGGGCACTGGGAGGCCAGGATAAGTCTGTTATGACTCGGAGTCTGAATCCCAGAAATGGCTGTAAAGAGGAACTCAGAAGCTAATTTCTCCAGGAAAGAAAATCTATGACTCTTGAATTCTTACCTCATATGTAGTCCTATTACTCTGTCCTCTGTAACTGTTGTTGCCAGGAAAGGCTCTCTGGTCAGAAACCCTAGAATTCTGGTGTTCTCTGCCGACCCTCACATCCAAAACAGACATCCAGTTTATAAGCCCCTCTTTACTCCCCCAGTGAATGACAGTAATTATCGCACACAGTTCTGGCAGATGTATTACTTTAAAAACAAATGGCTCAAAAACACAGAACTATTATACAGTCTAGCAATTTCACCCTAGGTATATAACCCCCAAATTAAAAACAGGTACTCAAATGCTTATACACAAATGTTCATAGCAGTATTATTCACAATAGACAAAATGAGGAAACAATCTAAATGTCCATCAACAGCTGAATGGATAAAGAAATTGTGATATATATACATAATGGAATACATTCAGCCATAGAAAGGAGCGAAGTACTAATACATGCCACATAGATAAACTCTGAAAACATTATGCCAGAGAAGTGAAAGAAGCCAGACATAAAAGATCACATACTGTACTCTTCCATTTATACAAAGTATCCAGAATAGGTAAATCCAAAGACAGAAGATTGGCTGTTGCCAAGGACTGCAAGGAGGGTAGAATGGGGACCAATTGCTTAGTGGGTACTGAGTTTTCTTTTGGGATGGTGAGAATGTTTGGAAACCAGGTCAAGGTGGTGGTTGTGCTATATTATGAAGGTACTAAATGCCAATGCATTGTACACTTTAAAATGGCTAATTTTATGTCATGGGTATTTTACCACAATAAAGACATCCCATAAAAAAGAGGAAGGGATACTGACTCGGTTGGCATACACCTTTATCTCCTTACTCCCTCCCTTCTTTCTACCTGAAGGTGTAGGTGGATGAGCCATTATGTGCCCATAAAGCAACAAATATTTGCCAAGAGTGGGTATTTGATATCGTGAAGGAAACCACGGTAACATCAATTTTATTATGAGAAAAATAAAACCCACAGTTGAAGAAAGAACACATTCTTTGTTCTTACAAACTTCCTCTTTAAAAAATGACCATAACACAGACTAAGTGAACAAATTCACATGTAAGCCTTAGGTTAGATTTATTTGTTATATGTACTTTTGGTTGGATGGTTTCACCAGTTGCCAGGAAAATGCTCTTTGCTACACAGATCAGCACTCACCATCTGTAAGCATTCCAAAAGGGAGAAAATAAAGACAAAACAGTTTCACAAACATTAGGTATACAAGTAACAACAGAAACTGAAAATAACGGCCTTTTATATAACGGCCATAGTTTACCCCTGGCCTGAATAAACATAATTGTGTAGTCATTCAATTATGTATCAATGACTATTACCATGTGCCAGGCACCGAGTCAGAGATATGAGCCAGAATACTACAGTGAGCAAGAAATAAAGTCTCTGCCCTCGTGGAGCTTACATTCTAGCAAGAAGGAGATGCAAACAATAAGCACATAAGAAATTGCGCATACATTATATATTAATACAATGCATAGGGAGAAACACAGTGGGCTTCCAAATCTCCTGATTTAGGTCCAGCTCTTAGCTCCTCCATCTCTGGCATGGCTCTGCAGGGTCCTCAGGCCCCTCAGTCCCCTAGGAGTCAGCAGCTCTTTCAACACTGCAGCCTTGGTCTCGAGTAGTCAAAAACGTCTCAGTTCCTCACCTCGTTTGCTGACATTATCCCCACATTTTATCCAGCTTCAGGAAAAAAGCAAAAAACCCTGCCTCACCCCAACCAATCCCACCCCTAAAAGGTGAAAAATTAAACCCGAAGCAAAATCCATTATTGTTCCCAAGGACAAAGAGCTACAAACAAAGCCTACCTTTCTGGTAGAGGGCCAGGGAGGAAAGCGGGGTGAGCACAGCACTCAGGTCAAAAACTTGTATATGAAGAAAAATGCAAATAATAACTAAGTACGAAAGATATAACTCTAGCACCTAAAGAAAACGCCCTTGACCAATGCTGTCCAATAGAAATATAATGCAAGGTACAAATGTGAGTCATTTTTGCGATTTTAAATCTTCTAACAGCGACATAAAAAATAGAAAGAGGTAAATTAATTTCAATAGTGTATTTCCTCAACCCAAAATACCTACAGCATTATCTTTTTAACATATAATCACTATAAACATTATTAATAAGGTATTTTACATTCTGTAGTCATTCCCATACTGAGCCTTCAAAATTTGGTATGTATTTTGTATTTATAGTACATCTCAATTTGGACTAGATACATTTTGAGGACTCAGTAGCCACATGTGGCTAGGGGCCACCTTACTGGACAGTGCAGCCCTAGAAAAAATACTTAAATTACCTTTTCATGAACATTAATGTAAATGTTTCCTCAGAACTGAAGCTTCTAGATGTCTTATTGGCTGTGCCCAAGAAGCTATATACTGGCACCCTCCACTATTAGTCCTGGGGACACAGACCTAGGGACTGTGAACCACAGGTGAACACAATTAACCGATTAAGAGACTATACATATATTTGCAATTCAAGCAGGGAACAAAATGATCAGCCTTGGTGGGGAAAATGCTGTGTTCATCTTGCCAATTCATCTGTCTATCCATCCATTCAACATTTATTGGGCCTACAATGTGCCAGAATCAATGCTATAGGCTAGTATCCTGCCTGCAGGGAGTTTAGCCTTTTAGGGGAAAAGTTGAGAGACTAAATAATTAAATAAGAAATAAACAAGTTCATTTCAAATAGCAATTTTGCTAGGAAGAAAATAAAACTGGAAAATACCATCATGAATGGAAGAGATTACTTTAGCTAATAGGGCAGAGGCTTCTCTGAGAAGATGGCATTTAACCCTAAAATAAATTAACAGGGACATGAGTGGAGAAGTGTGTCATGCAAAGAAAACAGGGCAAAGACCTAAGGCTTGGCATATTTGCAAAACAGAGAGAATGTCAATGTGGTTATAGAGTAGTTAACATGGAGTATAGTAGGTAGGAGATGAGGTCATAAAAGTAGCCATGGGCCAGATCACTTAAGGCCTAAAGAAAAGGGTAAGAGCTTTAGATGTTATTCTAAGAAAAAATCAATGAGGGGTTCTAAGGGAGGGGTGGGGGGGAGGGGAATCATCTGATTTACATTTAAAATAAGACTGTGGGGGGGGAATGACCAAATCCCTGTATGTTTGGGGGAATGGTTTAGGAGTAAAAGTGGGGAGACCAGTTGGCAGGCTGCTGCAGGAGCCAAGGAGAGGTGACGTGGCATGGAGTAGGCTGGTAGTGGTAGAAGTAGTGAGAAGTCAGATTTAGAATATCCTTTCAATTAACCAGCAGTTCCTGTCAGCTCTACCTTCAAAATTAGATTATATACATTGTATTTTGAATCTACAGGACATGCTGATGAAGTGCATGGTGAAAAAAGGAAAGGCTGGCTAACTATTAGAATTTCATCTGGAGTATATAGTTCAATGATGGTGCCACTTATGGAGATGGGGAGCCAAAATAGGAGCAAAACCTGCCCCTCCTTCTGTATTTCCAGTCTCGGTAAATGGAACCACCACCCAGTCAGACACCTGAGCTTCATCTAAGGTACTGCCCTATCCAGTCACCATTATCCATGAATTCTGTCTCCCCAGTTTCTCAAATCTGTCCCCTCCTTTCCATCCCCACTGACTTAGTTCATTAGACC
The DNA here is from genome assembly GCA_002007465.1 of Ailurus styani. Classification (NCBI taxonomy): domain Eukaryota; kingdom Metazoa; phylum Chordata; class Mammalia; order Carnivora; family Ailuridae; genus Ailurus; species Ailurus styani. The sequence continues at coordinate 26,684 of LNAC01001296.1, forward strand.
AAACTACCTACCAGGACTACTGAAATTGCATTAATAATCTCCAGTTTTAAACTCCAACTTAATGTCAATGCTACAAATTATTCTCCTGCTTACAATTTTCCAACAATCTTTTTGAAGAGTAATTTGGCACTAGCTATCAAAGTTTAAAATGGACATGCCCTCTGATTGGCTCTCCTTTATGATTCCATCCTATAGAAATACTCAAAGAATGAAAATGTGAGGGCACTCTAATAATGAAAAACTAGATACTACCTAAATGTCATTCAGTAAGGAAACTGTTACATAAACCATCACAACTATATTATAAAAAGTCCTTTATTTATTTATTTATTTATTTATCTATTTACGTGGACTCCACACTGGGTGAAGCTTGAACTCACAACTGACCCTGAGATCAAGACCTGAACTAAGATCAAGAGTCACATGCCTGACTGACTGAACCACCCAGATGCCCCTAGTCCTTATTTTTTAAAGTGAAGCAGATCTAAATATATAGATATGAAAGGAGAGCCAAGATACTTCAAAAGGAAATGGCAATATGTATGTGGTTGCATTTATTGTAAAAGCACCACAGTGTATCTAGGAGTACAGTTGTGTATGTTGTTTCTAAAGGCCTAGAGAAGGTCTGGGATGACACACATTAAATTATCAATAATGGTTTACCTCAGGGTAGTGAGATGGGGGTGCGGTGGGGTGGGGGTTCTTTTTTTTAAAACTATATATTTACTATTGGATTTCTAAATAATTAATTCATTTATATAACAGCAACAAAACTGTACAACCATCCTGCATGCCCTAACATGATTCAAGGCACTTTAGGACCTGGCACTAGCCTTGTCTTCAGACTAGTTTCTCAGACTTATTTACATTAGGTGGGCGATAGCATACTTTCGTGTGATGGAAAATGTGGGTTAATTGTTGAAACTGGGTCATGTACTAGGCCTATCTGCTTTGCAACTGGAAGAAGAAAGGCATCCTCTAGTACTCAGAAGGATGGGAAGCTCTTTCTAAAGACAAGTTAAGGTCCTCATTTCCTTCCTTGAGGGAACAGCAGAATCACTTCATTCCTTTAGTTCTTCAAAGGAAGAAATAAAATTTCATGACTCTTTTCTCAACCCATTTGCCTTTACATGGTGTAAGAGTACCTCTACTTGTTCAGTTTGCTTCTTTCATAACATAAAAGGCCAACAGAATAGACAGTAAATTGACCATAACACCTGTTTCTTTCTGAAAATGTTCATTTCCCCAAGAGATTTTTAGGTAATTAAAGAAAAACTGATAGCAGCCCAGCAAGAGATCTGCTAGAGATAACACATGTGAAATAGTTTTGGTGGAAACAAAATGCTAAACAAATACAAGGCGGAATTAGACCAATTTCTGAATTCTAAAGATTTTCATATTTGTTTTTTGATTTCCACTTCTTAATTACTTTTTTAGACTTAGGAATAAAGAGGACAAGAAAATATATATTTAAGTCTTTCTATTGTTGTCCTGGTTGGGAATCTAGCCATAGTGCCAACTGGTAGAAAGAAAATGAACTGCTCTTCTCAATCTTGTTCCCATTCAGTGTCCAATTCTCTCAAAACAATACCGAAAAGAGTTATGAAATATTCAATTATTTCTTCCTCAGTCATTCAGATGATAGAAATGAAGTACCTTGGCAAGATAGGAAAAGAGAAACCTAATTAGCAATTGTTTAGAATGAAGTTTGCTGCCTTTTAAATCCTAAGCCTACCACCTATAGTAGTCTCTCAAATGAAATATCCTTCACCTGGTTTGAATTGCTATTGCACATCAGAAAACTCAGTTGTGTTGTTGTTATTACGCCACATTTACCTCCATATCAGAGCAGAAAGGAATCACTGTGATTCTAGCATAATCCTCTCCTTATTGAAGCTGAGAAACTGGCCCAGAGAGACTGGATCAGGTAAGTGTCATCCTGCAAGTATCTATTTAACTGGAGCTAGGACCAGAACCTAGTCTTCTGAGCTGGACGCATGCCAAATTGGATACTTTTTTTTTTTAATCTAAACTTAATACTCCTTAAGTAGTGGAAATACTGCCTAAGTATTATTTTGGGGAAAAGGAGCAACTAAATGAGAAAAAGTCTTCCACTTCAAGGGCAAATAGAATGAAAGCCGTTCTCCACCGAATGAATATAAGGCTATGTGGATCACCTAAAGGCCTAGACTGTTTATTCATCACCTTACTTTTGGCAAAGGTTAATGAATATTATTTAGTGGTGTGGGAAGAGGAAAAAGTTCCTTTTAAAGCTAGTTAACCTCTCGTGCTGACTCTTAAGAGTGGGAAAATGGCTCCTTGGTTAGGGAAATATCTTGGATAGGCCACTTTGGATATAAGAGCTTTCAAGGTCCCACTTGAAACAGAAATAAAATAAAGAAATGTTCTTTTCTCTAATACATTTATAACTTTCCAAGGTCTTTGGGGGAAAAAAAGGATGATGAAGAGAAGGATACAGGAAGCTGAAATTTAAGCAAGATTTGAAGGCAGGACTCTACTTGGGATGAAACACGTGAGGATGGTAGAATAGAAACTCTTTACAACAAGGATATATATGATCTACTCATATTTCTCGATTCTGCAATGCTGAGACAAGATGCCCCCTCGCTGCCTACCTCCTGCCCACTACCGTAAAAACTTCAGCGAATATCTGCTACATGGACTTGTGCTGATGGCACGTGGGAGTTGGAATAGGTGGTGTGGAGGAGAGGTGGAGATGCCAGGGAAGCAAAAAGGCAAAGCAGGAGGAGCCCCTTCCACAACTCTTCCCACCAAAGAAAAGAGAAATGAAAATGGAAGAAGTATCCCATGATATTAAAAGTGTTCTATTTAAATCTTACAGGAGACTGAAATGTTGGGACACTTGGGCAGCTGACACTTGAGTTATAATAATATAGCCAATTTCACTCAGAGTTGAGTTCCTGGCCATCTCTTACTACAGGCTGTAGGTAGTAACAATTTCAGCCATCCTGAGATCCACAGACACTGTGTCTACATCTATTGACCTACCTCGTGTATAAGCTTGCCCTTACTAGATATTCAGAGGCTGACAATTGGCAGGGGACCCATTTTCAGTCATTTTTGTCACCGACTGGCTTTTCTCACCAGATTATTATACCATTCAATAGACATAAATCTGTCTGATGAAGTAATTTCAAACTCTATTGAGTCCTTAGGTATGTAGTTGAAATATATAGTATATATATCCATGTATCTATATTCTATTTCAAACACTGTTCAGTAAAAACTTATTCATACTTGTGTCTTCACTCATGACATTCTTCTGTAGCACAAATTCCATACACACACACACACACACACACACACACACACACACAACACACCAGGCCTTGAGGTATGCTCATACATACAGCAGAGGAAGAAATAAAGTCTGAAGACTGAGAAGGAATAGCCAATGAAGTAAGGAGAACCAAGACAGCATAATGGCTAGGATACCAAATGAAAATGTTTCAAGGAGAAAGAATGTATTGATAGCATCCGAGACTGAAAAATAGCCAAAAAGACTGAGGAATAAAGGTTTGTTATGTTGGACACTTATGACTGGAGAAAGCTGTTTCAGTGTAATAATTTATAGCAAGACATAAACCGCAAAATGGAGAGGGAAAAAATATGCAACTAGTTTATATGATTCTCTAAGAAGCTGGTAGATAACAGAAAAAGAAAAACTAGAACAGTAGCTCTAGGAAGTAGAATATGCAAGTTGTCAGACTCAAGAAACATCTATTCACCAAAATAAAGAGCTGAGAGTTCACCTACAACTACTTTTTTTTTTTTTTTTGAGTTCTTATTTAAGAGAGACAGAGCAAGCAAGCATTGGGGAGGGGCAGAGGGAGAGAGGGAATCCTGAGCAGACTCCCCGCTGAGTGCAGAGCCCAAAACAGGGCTCAATCCCATGACCCTGAGATCATGACCCAAGCTGAAATCAAGACTCAGAAGCTTAACTGACCTAGCCATCCAGGTGCCCCTAAAACTATGTTTTTCAACACCTGATTCATATTTTATTTAAGTAAACTTCTTTCTAGAACTATGAAAGTTTAAAGACAATGTTTAAAAGTTGAATAGCCCCATACATACAAGATACATACATAAGAGTCTTAAGGCAGCTTATTGTCAGAAAAAATTTAGACCGTATGATAATTGCATTTGTTATTTGAAATATGACTATTAAGAGAAAGAAGTCTGAAACACTGCTTTAATGGGAAGAGTATTCATTTTAATTGTGCTCCAAGATGTTACAGAGCTAGAAATTAACAAACTTCAGTCAGTATAAAATAGATTTATTGTCAATATTCAGTCATTAATAAACCTAGGTAAATGAAACTCACTTCATACAAGGCTCAGATACTCTAAAATCTATCTCCATGCATGTACTATAAAATGATAAATACTTAAAAATTACAATGCAAGGAAAAATATTACAAAAAATACAATTGCTATAGCCCCTTGCATGAAAGTTCTTTATTTTTAAAGTTCTGCTTTAGGGAATAATACCATGCTACAGATCAGAACCAAAAATAAAGTATGTTCCTTGAGGTTACAATGTTCAACAATGTACTGGATGCACTCTAAAACACCATGTCTGATAAGAATCAAAAAAGAGACAAAGAAGGACTTCAATGATGTTGAGAAAAAAGAGAGTAGTAATCGTTATATGCTGATTTCTGCGGGAGCAGCCTCATTAGACAATTTATAGCACTGTAGAAGACAGGAAAAGTAAAGGGACCAGACTTAGCTTTCCATAAAGGATTTCCAAATCAGAACAAACTCAGGCAATTCTAAAAGGCACTGTTCCCAATGCTCTCCACTCTTCAACCCTGTAGAGGAACTCCTTGTCCTACATGCATGTTTTTTCCTAATTTCCTCGTAAGGGTTTACCAAGTATACTTTCTGTTTTCTATCACCTAACATCCAAACCAAAAGGCATTAAGCAAAACAACAGACTCTGTCAGTCAAGTCAGTTTGAAAGACACAGATTTTGGTTTAGATATTCATCATGAGATTTAGGAATATCCATCCCTCTTCCTCCCCTTACATATTGACTCCAATCCTCCATGTGGCAATATGCAGTTTTAAAATTTTTTTGTCTCTCATCAATAATTTGTCTGTTGCCAAGCTGCTTGGCAGCAATATCAGGACTTGTTTGGAATGCTTGGTCAGAACAGATTTTTAAAAGGATGTGATCAGTGAATTAGTGTAACCTATCATAGTGGGCTTCTATAGGCAGACAGGAAAAATTTACCTCACGGATCTCCTGCACTCATTTCAGAAGGGAAAAAAATGGGCCTCAAAAAGGAAAAAGATTAGGGTAAATATGAAATACAGTAAGATATTAATCCTGTAGTAATAGCAGGGAAGGAACTGCTTATATAGCCAACCTACCTGTGGGGCAGCTTCTGGCATAAAAATCAAACTTTCTTTCCCATTATTGTTTAGCTGCTTTACTTCGAGAAGGGCAGAATACCACTTAAACACTTTTCTTCAAGGGTAGGGAATTTCTTTTTGAAATGAGCATTAGAGAAAGGAAGAAAAGGTAGGGACAGCTCACTCAAAAAGGTCCTCAAACATGCGTTGTCCCATTGCTATGTATGCTTCCTTTTCCTCTGGTGTCATCTGGGCCACCAGCTCTGGTCGCTGGCTCACTTCACTGTAGGAGAACGGACGGCCAGCCACCATAACAACGGGATCATCTGCTACTTCCTCGAACTCATCGTCCTCCTCCTCATCCTCATCCCGATGATGCGCTGCCACAGCTGCCGGTCGAGGTGGGGAGTCATCATCTGACTCACTGGTCTCACTCTCTGAGTCACTGCCATTGGCAGTGGTCACGGGAGCAGCTGCCCCCACTGAGCCTGCTGTGGCCGAGGGGGTCTTCTTCTCATGAATGAGTAGTGCTCGCATGACCTCCTCATTATCATCTGGCCCTGCACGGCCCTCTTCACGCTCCTGAAAGGCATCTATATCTATGCCACCTGGAAAGAAAAACCCAGAAAATCAATGTCTTTAAGTATAAAAGGCATTTCTTTATAACTAATAGACTTCACTGGTTCCAGTTTTTGAGCGACTGTCCATAAGACATTAAAAATATTTCTCACAAACTGGAACTTAAGTAGCATGGTTGAAACACATGTGTTTTAAGACTAACATAGCCTGCATTTGAATCCGGGTCCTTTCAGATGTAAGCTGTACTACTTTGGGTGATTTTCCAGTCTGTGAACTTCAGTACTTTTTCCTGTAAAAAGGAGGAATAAAAACACATACCTTACAGAGCTCTGGATAAGAACATATGTAATTATGTGTCTGAAGGACCAAGTATTGTAGCTGGCAAACAGGAAATCAAACCATGGCTCCTCATCTTGCTTCAAGTAAAAGCCAAAAGCTTTACAATGGCCTAGAGAGTCCTGTGCTATTTGGAACCCTCCTGCTCACTTGCTCACCTTACCTACCTCTGGTCTTGCCCTTTGCCCATTCTTCTCTCGCCACAGTAGCCCCATGGAATTCCCTGTACATATCACATTCACTCTGACCTTAAGGCCTTTGTACTCTGTTTTCTCTACCTGGGATATTTTTCCTGTATGTTATATAGCTAACTCCCTCACATCCTTTATGTTTTTATTCAAATGTCACCTTCTTATAATTCACCCCACCCTATACTCCCAATGCTATTTTTTTACCCACAGCACTTACTTTCTGACATAATAATCCTTGTCTACAGTCTTTATCACTTCCTTTTCCAGGATGTACGTTCTCCACAGATATTCATCTTTTTTATTCAATGATATATCCCATGTACCCAAAATAGTGCCTATCACTTATTATGCATCAAATAAACACATGAGTGAATAAATGCAGTTATATTTTCCTAAAACAAACTACTCATACTTTGAACTCTTTATAAAAAGGAATCTAGTATCAGGAATGAAGCTTCTCTCACTGCACACCTCCTATCATTTCGTGTACATATCAGGTCCGAAAACTTACAGATGAAAAATTTAAGGAAAACATTTGTATTCTGTATTCTGAGTACCAAGTATACTGCTATTTAAAACATATAAAAGGATTAAAAATGTTGTTTGGAACCTAACTCCCTGATTCAAAATTCTAACACCTATTAACTATGATTTTGGCCAGGTTACTTCATCTCTCTCTGCTTCAATTTTCCCAAGTACAAAAAGGGAAAAAAATGAGTACCTACTTCACTGGATAATTGGGGGATTAAGTGAATATCTTTGAAGTGTCTAGAATGAGCCTGGAACTTAACTTAGTGTTCTCTATCATCAACATCGTCGCCAAGAAAAGGCTCAGAAATGACCAATTCTGCCCATGAATGAAGTGAGAGCATCTTCTCATTAACATATCAGAATGGATTAGCATAACCTTGGACAATTTAGAAAGTGTAGAACTCCTGAGATATGAGATTGAGCAGCTTAAGAGACAGAAAGGGAAACAGGAATTGAGAAGTTAAAAGTTCAAGTCAGAGAAAATAGACTTTTGATAACATGGATGTAAAAATGAGAATTAAAATCAAACTTCACTACTTTAAAACACTGCTAAAGGCTGAGGCTCCTTCCTAGAATCCTTACTGTCAATGCAGTATTGCAATAACAAACAAAACAAAACAAAACAAAAAAAAACAAGGAATTGTCTCTAAGGCAATCATGGCTTCTGTAAGAATTTTCCAATAAGCTTAATATTACCAACATAGTATTCTGATTAATGTTTAAAGTAAATATAAAATTAGGGGAAAAGCAATTTAGTTTTGTAAACTAAATCATTATATCTAAAAGATTTACAATAAGGGCCTTGAGAGGTTTGGGGGAAAAAGGGACTGCTCTGTTACAGATGAAGACAGACAACAAAAAATAAGGATAAATGAGCAAAGATCTGGATGATAAAGTAGAAACACTTGTTCTAGGAACAGTCTTATTTAAGTTATAAGTTACAAAAAAGACATATATAATGGGAAACTGTCAAGTTCACTGGTGATGCTAAGCGATTCTATATGCTTAAATAAGGCCAAGCTGATGGCAAAAAACAAAAAACAACAACAACAACAAAAAAAAACCACAGGAAGAGCTGAGAGTGGGCAGAAAACTGGCAGATTTATTTCTATACTGGCAAGGGTAAGAAAATCTGCCTATAGAAAAACAATCTAAAACATATCGAAAGACCTGGTCCAAGCTAGGGACAGGGGAGGACCTTTAAAAATCCCTGCACATGTTTCTTAAGTCGTTGGTCTTAATATGCTTCCAGACCCAAGTTGTTGGTCTTAATATGCTTCCAGACCCAAAGCAACAAAGCATCAGGTAAAAACCAAAAGGATATTTTAAGTAAAACGCAAATCATTAATGAAGAAACCATGCATAAACAACATGTATTGTTCTGGTTACTAGATCTAAAGTAAAGTATATTATGGTTGGAGAAGGTTCAGAAAAAGAGAAGTAAAACAAAAAATGTAGATGGAGGTGGCTTCGGGGAAGAAGACTGTTTGTAAGGAAAGTGGAAGCAAACAGAATTAGAATAGATAACTACGCTTTCAATATAGTAATGAGCACATGATTAAAGTCCATAAAATTCTAAAAAATATTAAAATAAGTTTAAGTCTGAGGAAAATTAAGTGTAGGACAAACAAGACTCACTTCATACATTCACTAGAGCCTATTCTATCATAAAAATTAATAAGATAAATTTAGACATGAGAGTATACTATCCTATTTTATACAGAAAGAATATATTCACAAATCAGAATTGGGTAGACTAGATAACTTTTTAAAGGCCCTTATGATTCAAATTCTATCATTCTAGGAATCGTAAGCATTCAATGTTAAGCTTACGGGCCTAACTATACATAATATGGGCTAACAACAATTTTATTTTATTCAATTTTGTTTCTAAGTTCAAAGAAAAGAAGGTTTAGTAGCTTTAAGAACAGGCAAGAAGCCAGATTGGGGGAAACGAGCCTACTAAATAGTTGACAGCGTCACTCCTATATAATCTAAAACTATTTGAATCAAAATAACTAAACATCATAGCCAAGCTAATCAGTGGTAAGGAGGGTGAGTCAAGTATGGCTGCCAAAGAAAACTTTTTTTCTGACTGGAATCAAAACACTGAGAAGAATCACACTAGAGGTATTACCTGATTTTATTATCACTACCCAACTCCATACTACTTTTTAATTCTTAGGATACACAGTTAAAGAAATGCTAATACAAAGGGAAAAGAGGTTAGAAGAAATACCAAAAAACAAGTAGCTTTCAGTTTGAGGAATTAAAGAACCATACTCATGTGATGTGTTAGAAATTACACCTAACATGGGAATAGGGCCATGTAGATTCTAATGCTGACAAAACCTAACCAGAATTACAAACTCCCTTTCATCTCTGCTTCCCAGTTTCCGAGTAATTCTGTCCAGTCTGATCCTCACATTTTCTACATACTCCCAAACATCACCACCCAAAAGTCTTTGAATCCAGTAACTTTACAGTTTTAAAAAGTAAAATGCTGCAGTTCTCAAACTGCTGGTTACTATGTCATTCTTAAGTCTTTACGGATCATTGAGAGTTCTAAAATCTTCAAGTATGGAGTTCTGTCAATTTTCTTGGATGGTAAGAATCCTTAATCCTTTAACCAGGCGGCTTCTTTTTTATATATTTCAGGTAGCACATATACATTGGTATTTATGAGGAGACAACATAAATAAGTTTGGACTGTATATAGTTTTGGTTCCCAATTCAGAGAAATAAAAAGGAATATAAGTTAGGGCAACAGAAGAATAAAGAACAGGGGAATTTGGCCACTTTGAACATAACAGCACCTTTTCCATGAAATTAAGACAAAGAAATGGTAATTTCTTAATTCTAAAAATGGTGATTTAAAATCTACTTGTTATTTCAACTAAGTTGAAGGACAATACAAGTATATATTGGTCAGTTTTAATGCTCACTGCTTAATTTCTTACTTCCTGGTATAATGCAATTGTTTTGTAAAACAGATATAATGAATTACCAATAAAACTAAGAATTGCCCACTAAGTCAAGTTCATTTTCCACTGAATCCAAGATACATTCACTTTACTGACTTCTACTCTTACCTTCCTTCATCTCTTCAGAACTATATGCTCCTTGGACAGTGCTCTCTCTCAGCCAAATGGGTCTCTCTTTGGCAGGTTTCCCCTCCAGTGAGGCTCGATGATCTTCTTGGTCATCCATGTTAATGACAACATTCTGAGTGTATAGGTCCTCATAGGAGGGACCTTTGGTGGCCCATGCTTCCCGGTGGTGCCCACCTGCCAGGCCAGCAGCTCCAGCAGTAGTTGCTGCACGGTCCTTGCTATAAAAAAAAGATGAGAAGAAAATTAAAGTCTTGGTGTTGGAAAAGAAGCACAGCTGGGGAGGTGGTTACTGAAGAATGACAAATAAATGCTATCTAGGAATCATATAGACACGCTTTAGCAATTCTGAGAAACCGCTCTTATAACTCAGGATACCATATTTGTATTTAAGTTCCTCAAACACTGGGTCCACTGGCATATATAAAAATGAATCAGGTTTCATAATTTAAGATGTCTCAATAAATCTACTTAAGGAGGGGGGAGAATAATAAAGATGACATAATCCACTTAAAGACACTAGCTGGCAAAAATCTCTCTGTCACACCTTCCATCAGTATTCTGTTTAAAAACAAAAATCCCCAAACAAAACACATTACATTTTTTTAAAACCTCTCATCTCAATCAAGGATTCAGAGTGGTTCTGTGTGCTTTACTCTTTGTGTGCTGAGAAGCTAAAAAAGTATTCTACAAAACGAGGCCTCAACTTAGAATTAATGTCCCCCGCCCGCTATTCACCAAATAAGATATATCACTATGCACAATTAACCTCTTTTTTACTGAGTTGTATCTTTCCATTTCTGTACCTGTGCTGACTCTGGTATCTATCCCCAACCATTATTTCCACCCTGCAGTAACCATGATCTATTTCTCAGTCTATTTTGTTTTGCTTTTTACCTCTACCACCCATGATCTTGCCTATTCCAGGCCTAATCATTCCTTCTCTTTCTCTAGTCACTTTTGTTTCCTTGTCTCTATTAGTTAAGTCAAGTTTTTAGTCTTTTGGCAGCTCCATGTTTTATCTGCTTGTTTCACTTTCAATCTGTTCCCCATTCTTTTTTTTTTTTTTAAGATTTTATTTATTTATTTGAGAGAGAGAGAGAGCAAGCACAAGTAGGGGGCAGAACGGGAGGGAGAAGCAGGCTCCGGCTGAGCAGGGAGCCCAACATGCGGCTCGATCCCAGAACCCTGGGATCATGACCTGAGCTGAAGGCAGACAGTTGACCAACTGAGCCACCTAGGCACCCACCGTTCCCCATTCTTCTGAATGTCCCAGATTCTCTGTGTGTATAATCTCATGCCTTGTCTTTCTCTGCCTGCTACTGATGTGTTCTCTACATGAACTTCTATGCACAACTCTCCCTCGATCTGTTTAGACAGCTATGTTTTATCCTATAAATTATTTCCATGTTTCATGAACTGCCTGCCTACTTAGGGCCTGCTCTGTGTCTTTGATACCTTTTGTTATATTCCTTTAAGTGTCTACTGACTGACTCTCTTGACTTACTTCTCCTTTACTTCTCTTCCATTTTTCTCTGAATCTCTTCTATGAATCCTAGACTATCTTCTGTGTGGAGACCTGTCTCATTTGAGCCTAATGAATATTTGTTCATTTGGCTTTATGTCCTGTCCAACTCCTCTCTCTCAGAAACCATTCACTATTTTCCCTTTTCTTTGGTCCTACTTCATCTCTGCTTACTCCATTCCTCTTCATTTCTTCCTGGGCCCACTTATATCTACTTGAGTCCTCAGTCTCATGCTTGGTTGAGGTTTCTCTGATATATATCTCTGCCCATGTATCTGATGGGCCCATTACATCTCTCCCAGAGAATACTGTGTCTGATCATCCTCTGGCAGTAATCATGGGCTTATCCTATCCCTCCTGTTCTCTCTCTGGATATTTACAAGCCCACTCCCATTTCTGCTATTTAAAAAAAAAAAAAAGTGCTCTTCCCATTCATCCAAATTACACTGATCCATGCTGCTAGTGGTACCCAGAGCTGCTTTGTAAACCATTCTTTCCCATAGCCTTTGTATCACACCAACTCCTGCCTCTAGTGGTAGGTACCCAGGGCTGCTTTGTAAACCATTCTGTCCCACAGCCTTTGTATCAGCTATTTATTCTCTCATTCTAGGCCTACTAGGCATCTCTCCATACCCCATCCATCTATTTGCACGTTATATTTTAAAAGTCTTATGTTACAGATGCAAACAACTGGTTTCTCTCTACCTTTTCTTTCTTTCTACATTCATTTAATGTTACTTTTTCCCCTATTACTATATCTGTCTCAATTTAATCCCTATCTGTTCCTAGTCACTTTCTATCTCTGTCCTATTCCATGTTGTCTTTTTTTTTTTTTTAAAGATTTTATTTATTTATTTCACAGAGGGAGAGAGATCACAAGGAGGCAGAGAGGCAGGCAGAGAGAGAGGGGGAAGCAGGCTCCCTGCTGAGCAGAGAGCCCGATGCGGGCCTCGATCCCAGGACCCTGAGATCACGACCTGAGCCGAAAGCAGAGGCTTTAACCCACTGAGCCACCCAGGCACCCTCCATGTTGTCTTCTATTCCATGTTGTCACTGCCTTCACTAGAATCTGACTCTGTTTGCTTTGGTATAAGTTGGCTTTTTGAATTCGGGGCTCCCCCGAGCATTCACTTTTCTTTTTCTTCCTTTCTCTCTCAACCAGATCTCTGTTTATGTTTCTGTGCTCACTCAACATTCTGACCTTCTCCTTTCTTACCCAGTTTCCCTGACTCCTTTTCATGTCTCTTCTATCCTCAACCTTATCTTGATGCATTGAGCCTGTCTGCCCCAAATGTGTCTCCCTGAGCTAGCCTTATGCCTTTTCTGTCTCTCTCTACCCACTCAGTGTTTCTCTAGCTCTGACCTGGCCAACTACATTCCTGTCCTTATCTGTCTCTCCTTCATCCAGACTCTTAAATGATTTCCTCACTCTTTCTGAAGCTACTGTTTTTCTCTATATATAACCTAGACACATAAGTTTTCACCTATGCTCTATCTTTAGCATTAAATCTGAAAACTATCTTCTGAAGGTCAATGAGTATTCAGTACTTGAGTAGAGAACAAGAGTAAAGAAAAAGAACAGGACATTTAAAATAAATGTTAGCATGGGATTACTTTTAAAAAGTCTTTGCTTTCAGTACTCCACTGTGGAAACTCAAGACTGGTTTTACTTCAGTTTGAAGCAGGAGGGATTTCACCCCAAGTCAAACAAAAAAAAATTTTTTTAAGATTTGTTTATTTATTTTAGAGGGGGGAGGGCAGAGGGAGAGGGAAACAGAGAATCCCAAGCAGACTCCTCGCAGAGCACAGACCAAGACACAGGGCTCAATCCCATGACCCTGAGATCATGACCAGAGCTGAAATCAAGAGTTGGATGCTAAATCACCTGAGCCACCCAGGTGCTCCCAAAAAATTTTTATACTTGGAAGAACTTTTTTAAAAGATACTTTAAACCATGGACAGTTGAGTGCACAGATTTTATTTCCACCTTTACCACAGTTACAGACATAACTTAATTATCAGCAAATATGACACTAAAGAAAATCAAGATGAGAGACAGGTAGGTTCACTCCTTCTGCATATTTAAGCTTCTTCTATGGAAAGAATGTACACATTCTACTTAAAGATGACAAAAGTGACAATTCAGCTTTGAATTTTTTACATTATTTAAAAAATTTTAGAACTTTCAAAACATATAACTCTCTCAGGGGTGAGGGAGGAATATTTCAAAACTAAAATTTTAAAATCTTTAAGGTGAGTGTTAGGTAAGAGGTGACAAAAAAGGAGAGATTGCTGACAAAAAATTCCATTTAAGAGACAGAAAGACTTTAAATATCACCAATGGGTTGACTTGCTGAAAGGGTGGAACTGTCCATCAGCTCTTGAGTTAAGTCTACTGAGAGTTCTGCAGAGGCGGCCTCTGGTTTCTAATCTAGGGATAAGCTAGAATTTAACTGGTTACAGATCAGTAACTAAAATAACAATGAAGCCACCTTTTTTCCTTCATCAATGAATTACTATCATCTCTGAGCTCTCATGCCACTCTATCGATGTTTCTCTTCTTATACTGGGGGCAAGACAGCTATTATAGAACTGTCGTTCTGAAGCAGATCCTACAGAGCAGAAAGGCTAAATCAATACCATTTCCAGGATGTTATATCCAGGCAGTGGAGCTTGTCAAATGCTTGGTGAGGCCATCTCAGCCAGGGTAACACCTTCTAACCTACTTCCAACGGTCCTTCTCCTGACCATGTGGAAGTAACTGGACTTAGTTCTGGCTGGCAGCAAGGGGTACTCCATTCTAGCTCTATTGCCTGCCTCCATTTCTGCCTTTCTTCCCTAGTGACCGACCTATCAACCTTTCCTGATCAGTCTACTTCCTCTACCTACTTCCTGATTCTTCTTCATGCCTGGAGTAACCATCATTCCTAATGAGAAACCATGTGACTAGATACAGAGCTACCGTCATGCCTCTAGCATTTCTGTACCACCAAGACTTATCTCTGGCATGGAGTAAGGGATATCTTTATAAATAATGATCCTTGAACATGAAGGTGAACTGTGGTAGGAGGAGAATATTAGAGATAAGATGTCAGCGGTGGTGCTGAATGAATGCTATTGTAATGGGAAAGCATCTTCATAAACAGGAAAATATAGTTAGAGGAGGAAACACAAGAATAATTCACACATACTATTACACTGTGTAGAAAACAATCAGAGAACATTGAAGCATATTTCAACATGAATAACCCACAGGCTTAGAAAATTATGTTTTTATAAAATCAATTTCCTTATAGGCTTCTATGTCAGAGTTATGGCATTACTTAAATCGACAGAAAAAGATATAAAAAATACTTCTTGATAAGAGACCAAATGACCAGTAACAAAAATTTAAGGATATCTGTGATGTGAATGATATTAGTTGCCTATCAATTGTGGTTTCTTTCTTTCTTTGATTATTGATCTTATTCAAATGCCAATGACTGTTTGCTCCAAAGGACTCAGGGATCTTCTCTAGCCCTAAGAAGTAAACCTTCACTAGTCTAAGAAGCAATCATGTGATCTCACTTCCTTTGCAGATGCTGGTTTAGAAATAAACATATACAGCAATTCTAGCTAGTGAGACAATGCGGGATAGAGTAGGATGCAGGTTGTCCTCTGGGAACGCCTTCTTCAATCTTAAAAGAGGACACCAGGAAGAACAGTTCCCTTTCCTACATTTGGACATTTTCTTCTACTTGCAGAAAGAAAGACACAGCCATCTTAAGCTAGCTCCTCTTGTGGTCCCAAGAGGAAAACCAACAGGCTGAGTTCATCAGAGTATAAACATGGAACAAATCTAGATCCTGAAGTATGTAACTGAGCTGTGAAATTACTTCTGAACTGTACTACCTCGGCACTTCTGGTGATACTAGACAGGTTCTTCTTACCGTTTAAGCCACCTCTGATTGGTTTTCTGTTACCACAGATAAAGGCATCCTAACTGATTCACGACACTAGGCTAGAAAATTCGTAACAACTTATATAGATATAAAACCTTCTGTACAACTGGATGGTTTTTAACCATCTAAAAGAAACTCAAGTTGCTCAGGACTGCCCAGAATTGGCTTTTCTATAACATTAGTACCACAATATATACAATACTGAGAGTGCTCCTGAAAACCATATAGATACAACACTGGGTTCTATGGAAGGGTATAGTGTAAGCCCTCAATATGGCACCAGAAAAGGGGCAGAGTAGGAGAACACTCTCTGACCCAATTCACATTTATGTTTTCCAAAAAAGAATATAAACCACTTTCTATGGCACACCAAAACCAAGGTTACCTTTGTAATTCAAACATTAGGGCACACTAATAAAAACAGGGAGCCATAGTAAAAAGTATTAACCTATATGTAATACCTACTATACTTCACTTTCAAAGAAGTTGTATTGAAAACTAAGACAAGAAATGTACAGTTAAATGCTTCAAAGTAAAAAAGAGAGAGAGAGAGAGAGAGAGCTAGCAAATGCTATGTTCCTTAAAGAACTTCATCTTTCAGAACTTGGCTAGGAAAATTCAAGTATCCCCAAGAGGCACTTCCAATTTAGGATTAGCTAACTATTGGCTGATTTGCAGTGGGTCCAAGCAGAGTGAGTACTTGAAGTCAAACTTAACTATTTAAAGACTTTTGCCGAAGGCCCACACCATTCTGCATTCTGTACAAATTTCATCACAGGCACAAGTTAATAAGACAAATGTGGTAAAACTGAGAATCTCTGTAACATCTGTCTTTAGTCTCCTGGGTATATTATTTAGTCACTTGTGCTCTCCAAAGTACTGGGAGTTAAAATAAGGACCAGCTTAAAAGTGTTCTTAGTAAGAGAACAGGTCTACACTCACCTTTGTTTCAAGGCTGGTATTTCTGTGGGTTCTGGCTCAAGTATCTCGTAGGCCAAGTTCACATCCTCTGTTTCGCGAAGCAAAGCATAAATGGGCTCAATTTGTTCATTAAATCTTGCCAAAAGTGTGCGTGCATCTTTTTTGGGCATTGCTGATTCATCTTCTTCTACCTCTGTATGGCAAAAAGTACAGCGGAAAGTTCCTACAGAGGAAACAAAAGTCTCAGGTCAGGCAAGAGAAATTCTCAAGACTAGCTTTTACCAAAGAGTTTACATCTGTATCCTCCTCTAACATGTTATTATTGAAACTTTCAAATGCAGAAAAGTTCAAAGAATTTTATAGTGAACATCAACATGCCCACCAATAAGATTCTAAATCAATATTTATCACATATCTGTCCATCTATCATTTTTAATGCATTTCAAAGTAAATTCATTTCTACCTGCAGTACAGAAAGGTTTTTCATCATATTTCTAAAATATTTATATTTACTTTAAGTTAAAACCAAAATCTTTACAACTTACACTGAATCCTGTACCCTTCTCCAACTGCCTTGCTTTTGGCACGTTACAAATTTGGGGCCTGCATTATAAGGAAAGCCAAACAAATACCTAAAGCCAAGTCCCTAGGCATCCTGTATATTATCACAAGGCTATTTTTTCAAACTTATTAACCACTTATATCTAAACAAATTTAACCAATTCATTTCCAAAGTTAAAGTTCAAGTAGTCTTTATTGTTCTTACTTCCATTTCCCTCACACTCAACTAGTAACTAAATTGTAGTAATTCCTTAGAAACATCTCAGATTTTTTACTTTTACTGTCCTTTCACTAACCTAAGCCACCATTACTTAGTCTGAAACAGCTGCCTCAATCTGATCTTTGAACCCCTAGGTTCTCCCTCTCCAATCCCAGTTTCCTATGCCACCACTTTTGTCTTCTCATCCCCCTGCTCCTAAGTCTGCCTGACAGCTAAATCTTTTTTTCTTTAAGATTTTATTTATTCATTTGACAAAGAGAGAGAGAGCATGCACACAGCCGGGAAAATGGCAGGAAGAGAGAGAAGCAAGCTTCCTGCTGAGCAAGGAGCCCAAAGCGGGGCTCGATCTCAGGACCCCGGGATCATGACCTGAGCCAAAAGCAGACATTTAACCAACTGAGCCACCCAGGCGCCCCCTGGCAGCTGAATTTCTTAAGTCAACAACATTAAATCTAAATTTCTCATCCTAATACTCTATAATTTGGTCCAAAAACATGATAACCCAACCACAGTCCTTTACCTGTCAAGTAAACTCAAATACTTGAAAGGTAATATCCTAGATATTAATATTTATTTTATTTGTATAGTGCTTTCTGTTTACAAAACACTTCTATATATACTTTTTGATCCTTATGCCAAACCTGTAACGTGACATCAGAACTGAGGCTCTGAGGAGTGTTGTGACTGGTCCAAAGTTAGAGAGCCAATAAAAGCAGTTATAGCAGCTATTGTCTATCTTGTACTTACTAAGTTATCACCAACCCTCTGAGCTTGGTATAAATGCAGAGGTTCTAAGAGGATAAGTAAATTGCTTAAGATCATACAACTACTAACTGTGGGTAGGGAGTAGGATTCAAACCCAAACTATTAGGTTGAAACTCACACTCTTAAACATTACTTAATAGTCCACACCAGTAGCCCCACTTGAATTTCCAGTTTGGTTCTTATTCCCAATGCCAGACATATGCACCCTTCATTTCTAACCCAATCTACCTGAGGGATTAAAAGAGATTATGTACTTAGTACCTGGCCCACAGTAAGCATACAAACATTTAGTTTTAAAAAGCTCTATCTGTAATTGATAGATATAGATTGAGACACCCTCTAAACCCCTCTTTTCCTGGTAAGGAGTAAACAGACTAGGCCATCTCTAACTCAAAGTAACACTAGATCCTATTGATACATTTCAAGAAGAATAAGTTTCAGTGCTGCTTCTCACATAAACAGCCAATATCATGCAAATTCTTTGCTCATATACCCTGTCTTAATACTCTTCTCATACATCTTCCTGCTGCCAAAATGGTACCTGATCTTTTATATCTATTACAAATAAGTAAGAAAGAGAGAAAAGCAGCCCCTTACAGCAAGGAGGTGACCCAGCACTCATAGCTAGGCTGTGATGTTTTTCTGTCAGACAGAATCTCACATGTTACCAACATCAGCTAAGTCTTCTGTGTCCATGATGGAAGAAAGGCAAAACCAAGCCTGTCTGAGTCTGAGTCTGACTACAAACAAAAGCAAGGTCTCTGTGTAATCACAAAAAAATCCCAGCTGCCTTGAGTGACTATTGCTTCTTTACCAATTACAGTCCTAGTCCTCATCCCCTAGATAAGATTTATTAAGACACCCAATCCTAGAATTATCCCCATTCCTGAGAGTACCCCATACAAAGCAAACCACCACCATTTCCCTGAATTCTCCCCAAATTACCTATCAAAAGCCCAAATTCTCTAAGTCTGCAAAGCATGGTCTTCCCAAGACACTCCATGGTTCTCCATGTGGATTCCCTTGCTGCAGAAAGCATCAATAAACCCAACTGTGTTTACCTATGGGTGTATACCTAATTAATGGTCTTTAACTAATGGACATCAGCATAAAGACTCTGGCTTAACCAACTAGACAAGGATATTATTTACCAAAATAAAGAAAGAACAAGTTCTTTTCGCTTTGTAGGGAAAAGACGAAAAGTTGCTTTAGATATCTGAATCCATACTGTCCACTGGCCATCAAAATGGATATGTCAGAAGCCAATTTTTATAACCACTTAGAGCTTAGGAATGGGGTTTAGATAGAAATTCTGACAGGAGAATCAACAACATAGAGGTAACTAAAGCTATAAAGTAAGTCAGAATATCTAAAGAGGTAAGAAGAGTGAGTAGCACAGGCGATCAAGATATAAACCCAAGAAAAGAGGAAGCCTTGAGATAAATGGTACAATCAGAAGGATAGGATGCTCTCAAGGAGGAAACGGTATAGTGTTAATTTTCAAGCTCAACAAGAAATGAAAACCAGTTTTTACATTTAGTAACAAAAGATAATTAGAAACCTTAGCTAGAGGTTTTAGTTGGTATGCTCTCTTATTCTCTATTTCAGGCTGCCTCAGCCTCTTCTCTTCAACAGAAACATAAAGAATATAATCCACACAAAAGTGAAAAAAATAAATCATATAAGTCTACATCTGAGTTCAAATACCTGCTGAATTAAAAAAAAACTGATGTGGGATTTATGTTCACTGTTGAAAGATGGACCACTTACGGAGACCATCAATGAAAACTAGAGAATAATGCAGAAAAGTTATCTAATTCAGTAGTTTTCAAAATTATTTTTAAAGGAAAAAAATCAGGGCACCTGGGTGGCTCAGTGGGTTAAAGGCTCTGCCTGCAGCTCAGGTCATGATCTCAGGGTCCTGGGATCAGGCCCTGCATCGGGCTCCCTTCTCGGCAGGGATCCTGCTTCCTCCTCTCTCTCTCTGCCTGCCTCTCAGCCTACTTGTGATATCTCTCTTTCTCTCTCTCTCTCTCTCTCTCTCTGTCAAATAAATAAATAAATAAATAAATAAAATAAAAATAAAGGAAAAAAATCCCCTTCCTCAAATGAAATACCTAACAGATAAACATAAAAGCAAATGTTTTCGTAAGGCACAGAAAGACAGCTAAAACAAACGGTAATACTCTAATCCTCTCAACATAAATCTTCAAAGCATTACAGTCAGCCTCCTCAATGTCTTGCACGCCACACAGACTTTGCACCAGAACCTTTGTACTTATATTCACTCTGCTCAGAATGTTTTCCTTTCAGTTAGTCAAATGGCTAATCTCCTAGCTTACTTCAGTTCCTCACTCAAATGTGACCTCAGTGAGGCTTCCTTAGCCAACAATATCTAAAATTTCAGCACTGTTCTGTCTTCCCTTTTTCCCCCTTAACATTCGTCACCATTCAACAATTATTTTATTTATCTAGTTTATCAGGTTATTTATCATTAAAATTGTCATGTTATAACCAAATTTAAAAAAAAATCTTCTCAAATATCCCATTTCTCTTTTGAAGACAGCATACATTCCAAACTTCAGCTTTTAGTAAACAAATCAACATGCTTGCTTGTCAGTGTAGCTCCTCCATATAAAATAGCAATGCTTTTATTTTGGAAAAAGAGAGAAAAAAAGAGATTACAGTTAACATCATCATTTGACAGAAGAAAGTCTCAGAATAACAGCCCCTTAACTTGACTAGATCTGGTTTTGTGGAAAATAAAACAGGGGGGAAAGAGAAGATAGTATGTAGTCATAAGGAATTCTAGCCTAATCCCGATAAGTTCCCAGAGACTCAGGCTTACTTTAGATTTAAGATTTAACAAGTTATTTACAGCAGGGCCTATTTTGCAGTTCTGAGAAGAGTAGCTTTTATATTACTGTCAAGAACTGTGGAAGATCTGAGATTTTTATCTTACTTGTAAGTTAACAAGTTATCCTTGCAGTTTCATGGATGCTGGAGAAAGACATAAGACTCCTAGCTCAGAAATAAGGAATTTTATTACTCATGGC
Organism: Ailurus styani; assembly: GCA_002007465.1. Lineage (NCBI taxonomy): Eukaryota > Metazoa > Chordata > Mammalia > Carnivora > Ailuridae > Ailurus > Ailurus styani. Next base: position 47,823 of record LNAC01001296.1, read on the forward strand.
AATAGCAGTAGCCAGTGTCAGCTTTTGTGCCAGTTCCCTGAGCCCCAATTCCCACTGTGTGATGCAAAGAGGGCTGGGTGACAACTGCACATGCAGTGGGTTATATTATAGGAAACCCTGAAGTTAAGGAACCCAACTCTTTTATAAAGGGCATAAACATGCCCGTCATTTGCTCTAGAAGGTGATGTTGTCTTTACTATACTGGACACTAAAAACATGCTCTGGAGGGAAACTCTATTTTTATTATACTGAACAATAAGCAAACTTGCCCTTTGCTCTGGAGAGAAAAAATATACCTTCTGAGGCTGCTCACTAAATAAACATCCATGAAGGGGCACCTGAGTGGCTCAGTCATTAAGCGTCTGCCTTCGGCTTAGGTCATGATCCCAGGGTCCTGGGATCGAGCCCCACGTCGGGCTCCCTGCTCAGCAAGCAGCCTGCTTCTCTCTCTCCCTCCACCCCTCCCCCTGCTCATCTCTCTCTCTTTCTCTCTCTCTCTCTCGCTCTCCCTCTCTCAAATAAAATCTTTTAAAAATTTTTTAAAAATTAAAAAAAAAATAAATATGAAAAAGAATAGTCCAGAAAAAAGGCAGTCACTATCTCCGCTTGCAAGATATTCATAACATGTGACAAAATCATGAAGTACTATCTCCCAACAATTATCACATCTGGGTAACATTATAAGAGGAAAAGATAGCCTGACATCTTAAGCTCTACCTTTATCACAAAAACACAAATTGTAAATAAGAACCGCTCTGTCAAAGCCAGGTCTGATATCCAAGAAGAAAAATAACAAATTCTACATTTTATAGAAAAAGACTTAAGATGACCTTAATAAACCAGAGCATTTTTTTAGGTTTCAGTGAACATTAGAAAATGAAAATTAGCTTGGAGCATCTGGGTGGCTCAGTTGAGCATCAGACTCTTGATTTTGGCTCAGGTCATGATCTCAGTGTTGTGAGATCAAGCCTAGTATTGGGCTCTGTACTGGGACATGGGGCCTGCTTAGGATTCTCCCTCCCTCTCTGAAAAAAAGAAAAAAAAAAGTTTAAAAAATGCAAATCAGCTTTCTCAAAATAAAAGGTGGCAGTAAAGGGGGTGGGTGGGGGGACTCAGCACATACTATGTACTAAGTTCCCATCTACTGAGTAGGTGGTGGTAGAACACACATAGACACAAAATCTATCATCAAGAAGCTTAAAGTTTAGTAGAGATGAAAGGTATCTAGAGACAAATGTGAGATCAGTGCAAAAATAAAGTACATAAGTGCTCAGGAGTTCAAAGGAGGAATATGACTTCTAGCTGAAAGCAACTGTTGCAGAGATCAAGAAAAGGGGGAAGAGAATAGGACATTCTAGACCCTCATAAGAGAAGTAGTTGAAAATAATGCTTAACTGCAGTTTTGGTGTAGTAGGAATAGAGTTATCAAAAAGAATGGCACTTAACAGGATAAACTAGGGTGGTCATGGTGAGTCTTGTATGCCGAGCTTCATTTTGATTTTATTTTTGAGTAAAAGGAAAGTGATTGAAAGATTCTGGGAAAGAACATGAGGCCCTCACAACTACCATTTGTCAATATTGATCTGCCTTAGTGGCTTGAGATAGTCTTCCAACAAGCCAGTTCTTCACTGAGTGTTAACATAAAAATTACTAGAGGAATTTTTAAATAATATCCAGGCTCCCCACCAGAGATGCTGATTCAATAGGTCTAGAGTAGGGCTCAGGAATGTAAATTTTGAAAATTCCACAAGGAATTTTAACACATACTCCTGGTGTTAAATAATTAATATGATAAATATCTCAACTCTTCTTGTAACTGGACCACTCTGTACTATGCAGTGTACATTGATTATACTACTTAAGTAGGAGAGAAGAAACAAGTTGAAACTCAGAGCTCTGTACCATCTTTCCTTTCAAGATTAAGAAGGCAAAAAACTGTAAACAGTAACCAAGCCACATAAACGAGAACATCCAAACTAGATCTAAGAATGTGGCAGCAGGAGAAAATGAGTCTACAAAGACTCTCAGACAAAGCAGGAAAAATGATGGGATTAGGAGAAAAAGAGTCCAATGATAACACATTTGTTTGATCATCTACACTCAGAAACCACAAAAGAACTAAGAAAGCTATTCACAAATATTCCCATGTGTTCATCACAGCCAAGTCAGTACCAACCATACTATCCAAATCTAACATATGAGGGAATAAAACTCAGAGTTTTAGGTTTACCAGGACATAACTTAAAAACGAAAATCACTAAGCTTGGATGCAAATATGAATCTTTCTGACTCAAAAAACTAAATGCACTTCACTATCCTGAGTTACACATTCCTTTCCCAACCTATTGTCCTTACCAGCTATAATTTAGCAAACTTCCCCCAGGTATAAACATAGGTTCTAATTTCTTAAAATATAAAACAGAAGGAGAGAGGATTTGTAACAAAGAATTTATTTTACAAGCATTAAGTGCTTATCACATGCCCAGCATGTATTCAGCTGAGTCTTAATGCATCAGGTTCACCAGAGGATCAAAATACATCCAATTGTAGCTAACTAATAGGTATTTAAAGTAGAGAGAAAAAAGATCTTTTACAAATAGATATTTCAAACTTTATTTTAGGGTTGTCCCTTCAATAGTATATGAATGTCCCAACTCTATGACTCAGGACTCTTCTAATGAAGGTAAGTTATCACTCCAAAATGAGAAAAGAAATGGAGACCTAATTGTTGGCATGAGAGCAGGGAGGAGGGAGGAGGAGGGGAGAGAAGTGGTTTATACAATTTTAACTTTCTCCCAAAATTAAAAAAAAAATGTAAAAACAAAAATGAATTGAGGGCAGGGGGAGGAGTGGGGGTAGAGGGGAGAGGGGCTCCGAACAAAAGAAAAAAAAACAGCAAAGTTCAACAAAATTCAAACGTTTTTCTTTTGCTTAACACAGAAGGAGAAAATTTATTATGCTGGCCAAAGTCTTCCACTTCACTGTTTCCAACATGTTATTCATTTTAGCAAACATCACACTTACTTTAATTACCTGCATATGCAGTCAAGGAACAATAAATATAAATAAAACCGAAGTGAAAAAAAATGTTTATCTTCCTTAGTTTGAAAAAAAAGGAAAATGTTTTGGAAGTTTATCATAATTGAGGAAAAGAGCAGAAGATATGACTCAACTCCCTAAACAATTAGACATTATTTAAAAAAAATGTTTATCTTCCTTAGTTTGAAAAAAAAGGAAAATGTTTTGGAAGTTTATCATAATTGAGGAAAAGAGCAGAAGATATGACTCAACTCCCTAAACAATTAGACATTATTTAAAATTATATTTTTTCCCTCTCTACTCCAGTACATGAAATGAAGAGGTCATCAGCTAATGCTCAGAATTCAATGTCAAAGATTTGCCAAGAGTATTAATTGCAACTGGAATATTATTCAGCCATTTTCCTACCACCACCACCACCACCAACAACAACAACAACAAAAATCAAAATACGCCCAATTGCTTTGATATGGCACAGGTGCTGCAGTACTGAAGCCAGAGTCATGCTGCAGCCCAAATCCTCAAGGCTAGCCCACGAAACAGGGAAAAGCAAATGTCTGCTGCCACACAGCCCTCACCCTAGCACAGTGGGATTGATGTCCTAAAATTTCTCACCTTCTAAGTCTAGCCCATCATCTTCTGAGCTGTTTTTGTAGAGCTCACATTCTAGTGGGAATTAGTCAAGACAAAAAATAACATCAGGTGTTGGTAAGTATAATAAAGAAAAAGCATAAAAAGAGGATAAAGGGAAAAAAGCACAATGGAAAGGGGTATGCTCTATTGCGCAGGAAACTTGGGGAAGGCCCCTGTGATAAAGCAACTGAGAAGAGACTTGAAAGATATAATGGAGTCAGCCAGTCAAGCAGATATTTGGCAAGAGGACATGACATGTAAAAAGGCTAGTAAAGTGAAGGTATGCCTGGTGCAGGCAAGGCACAAATAAGATGGCCAGTACAACTGTTGCGGAGTGACCGAGAGAGAGAGAAAGAGAGAGAGAGAGAGAGAAAGAGAGAAATAAAGTCTCCAAGATTGGGGGGTGGTTGGGGGGGCAGATAAAAGACCTTATAGGTTCTGTTAAGGTCTTTGATTTTCTGAATGATGGGAGAGGCCTTTGGAGGGTTTTGAACAGAAGAGTGAGAGTCTGGTGTGCTTTTTAAGAAGGATCACTGGCTACTGTAACAAATAGTCCATTTGGGCAGCAAGAGTGAAAGCATGGAGACTAGCTAACAGAACAGTGCAAAATCCAAGCAAGAGATAATGCTTAAAATAACTTTTTTGGACAATCCTGTGAAAAAACTGAATAAACTCCCCTCACTCAAAAACTTCCAGGAAAAACAAAATAAAACAAAAGACGATTAACAGTTCCATGTTAAAACCAAGTAACTAGGGCGCCTGGGTGGCTCAGTGGGTTAAAGCCGCTGCCTTCGGCTCAGGTTATGATCCCAGGGTCCTGGGATCGAGGCCCACATCGGGCTCTCTGCTCAGCGGGGAGCCTGCTTCCTCCTCTCTCCTCTCTCTCTGCCTGCCTCTCTGCCTGCTTGTAATCTCTCTCTCTCCGTGTCAAATGAATAAATAAAAATCTTTAAAAAAAAAAAACCAAGTAACTAGGACGAGAACTCCTAGGATTTTAGTGAGATAAAGAGGAAACTATAAAACTTTAAGATATATCACTAACATATGGGATTAACTTTACCACACTGTATAAATCCAACTACCATATATACCTTAGGAAGCATATTTGGACATTTTCCCCCTTCCCACTGAATATTTCATGTGTTATGTATACATGGGGAAAGGGAGTGAGCTGGAATCTTGGGAAAATAAAACTGATAAAAAAAATTGTAAATATTATTCTCCATTATGCCACAAAGTGTTTCTGAAGATGGCCTAATTAAATAGAGCATATTTTCTACATGAATACTACTATAACCAAGAGTTTCAATTTCTAACCAAGGCTTTCAAATTAACCCCAAATGACTAACATCATCCTCTAAAAGCAGTGATAAAACCCTACCCTAAAATATCAACTATTCCCCAAAACAAAGGGTGCTCTGAAATTAAAGTCGAGAGAAACCATATATGGTATAGAACAGACTGAACTTATCATTTTACACATGCTATAAAAAGGCCTAGAATGATTACAGGATTCACCTAAGGTGATAATTACTAACATAACCCAAGACTAAAAGTCAAGATTCTGGAATCCTAATACACCATCATTTTACTATCTTATCATTATTGCTTAAAGAAACAAAACAAAACAAAACTTCTGAAAATGACATGTCCACTGAACACACATTATGCAAAGGACTCAATTGTAATAAGTATCCTAAAAAACCCTGACAAATACTATCAGAATTTATCAAGATTTAATATATAAAGCTGATATAGCAACAACATATTTAATTACAAATCACTTTGCTTTCTTAGACTTCAAAAGGACTTGGGGGCAGTGAGGTGGGGTTGGGTTACGTAAGGTAGAAGAACTGGAAGGATAATCACAAAACAAGAGTTGTTAACACAATGAAAGGTGGTGAGAATGAGAACTAGGTTGAGTGGGAGAGCACAGAGTGGAAAAACTAGGTTTGCCATTTTTTTTATACCATCTGAGTCCTTAATACATTTACATTAATATATTATTAATGTAATTAATAATTACATTATGTATTTTTAATAGAAATTGTTATTTTGAATCCTCCAAAAGCACTCAAATCCTTCTTAACTAATATGCAGAAGTCACACAGTCATTCTTAGGCTATTCTTTGAAAGCATCATGTTCTTTGTTATAACTTTTATAACTCAAAATTTTCATGGGCATATATATTAAAATGCTAGTCTCAAAATCACCTTTTATTCTAATTTCTAAACTATATTTCATAAATCAAATTTCTTCAGTTTAATTGGGCAAGGGGAAATGTATGGAAAAAGGAATCATTATTATAAAATATCAACAGAAATGACAAGGACATAGTTATATATTTCCTGTAATTATTTCACTATAATGAAAAGGTACTTGAAAAACTATCCTTTGGGCGCCTGGGTGGCTCAGTGGGTTAAAGCTGCTGCTTTCGGCTCAGGTCATGATCCCAGAGTCTTGGGATCGAGGCCCNAAAAAGGTACTTGAAAAACTATCCTTTAACAATTCCCTGTAGAGGGGCGCCTGGGTGGCTCATTGGGTTAAGCCTCTGCCTTGGGCTCAGGTCATGATCCCAGGGTCCTGGGATCAAGCCCTGCATCAGGCTCTCTGCTCGGCGGAGAGCCTGCTTCCCCCTCTTTCTCTGCCTGCCTCTCTGATTACTTGTGATCTCTCCCCCTGTCAAATAAATAAATAAAATCTTTTAAAAAAAATGCAATTCACTGTAGAACATGTAAGATTGTAAAATATTCATCTGTTTGCATGCAAAGGAAAAAAAACAGCTTTCATGAATTTTTTCAACTCAGAAGATCTCAATGTATTTGTGAATGACATAGTAAAACCCCACTCTCTAAAATTCAACTTAATCAATGAAACCGGCTTCTGTCTTCCCTTAACCAGACACATCTGGATTTGGTATAATCATACAACATTCCCAGATTCTGGAACTCACTATAAAGGGGAATGTACTATGCCGGGGAGGGAAAACAACAAATTGAAGTATAGTACTTATGTAAATACTAAAACCCGCAATAAGTTCTCTAAATTAGGCCTAAATCGAATGCATTTCAGCATGCAGTGAGCAGGCAAAAAAAACTGTGGCTTTGATATGACTATTTGAAAGAAAATAATTAACAGAATATTGTATGCCAGCATCAAACTAAAAAGCAAGTCTTCAAAAATTAGCTCCTATGCAATCAGCATCAAATTACAAAAAGGATTAAACACACAAAAAAAATTTATTTAAAAAAAAAAGGCCTCAAATCCTCAAGATCAAAGCAACAAAATTTTTTAAAACATCAGACCTAAAGATTTTATAGAGAGGTGGGAAGGGTAAAAAAGGGAAGACACTTGTCCCCTACAATCTTTCCATAAATTTTTATTTTTATTTTTTTTTAAGATTTTATGTATTTATTTGACAGAGAGAGACACAGTGAGAGAAGGAACACAAGCAGGGGTAGTGGGAGAAGGAGAAGCAGGCTTCCCGCTGAGCAGGGAGCCCTATGCAGGGCTTCATCCCAGGACCCTGGGATCATGACCTGAGCCGAAGGCAGATGCTTAACGACTGAACCACCCAGGCACCCCTTTATTTTTATTTTTTAATTTATTCTAATAATCACCTCGCCCAAAAAACAAAACAAAACAAAACATATCCACACCTCTGAGCTTTTCAGTACGATTTTCTAATGAACCCATCCTAGACAAGTTTCCAAATCAGCAAAATGAGCAAAATAATCCTGGAAAGATTTTTTTGTGTGTGGTTGTGTTGTTAGCATTTCAGGAACTGAAAATACTGCTTATGAGACATCTCCTGTCCTAAATAGAAAGAGATGAAGATAGGAAAAAGTAGCCTGATACATGAATGTAAATATTATTAACAAGTCTTTAAGAGTCTCACAAATACAGGACCCTAACAGTTAAAAATATTAAGTTAAGGAAATTGAGGAATTTTCATGATACAGGGATCAAGAAACCGATCTGCTTATAAACCAAAAAGCTTCACTTGCAGTCACAAGGCAAGAAAGGTCTCATATGATTTAACCCCAAATTTATATATGACTGACTATCCGAGTAGATACGGAGTTTACTCGAATATTCCAAGTGACTCAGAACTAACCAGTGGAAGAGTTACAACACTGTGGCTATTTTTAAGAGTTATTTATGAGACACTTATTTTCTTTTGCAGTAAGTTATTAAAGACTTCTTTCATACTAATCCTAAAATCTGTCTCTAAGTTACAAAGCAAACTGAATATTCTTTCCTAATATTCAATCGTAAACATCCTAGAAATCTGTATAGCCCTAGCTTTATTACTTTGTAGGATCCTCCAAACCCTAGAGCAAAACACAGGCATGTGTAAGTATACCCAGCCATCACCTGATGAGTTGAACTAGGTAAAATAATCTCTAAATTCCTATTTCTAAGATCTTACTCAATACATAGTTATAAGACTCTTTTTTTTTAATTTAACTTATTTAAGTTTATTTCAAATGGGATTCTTGGGGATGCCTGGGTGACTTGGTTAAGCGTCTGCCTTCAGCTCAGGTCATGATCCCAGTGTCCTGGGATCAAGTCCCACATTAGGCTCCCTGCCCTATGGGGAGTCTGCTTCTCCCCCTCCCTCTGCCTGTTGCTCCGCCTGCTTATGAGCTCTCTAATAAATAAATAAATCTTAAATAAAATAAACAAAACAAAATAAAATGGGATTCTTGGATCTCTAGGTAAATTCAGTAATAGGGGCTCCCAAACTATTTCTAATTCAAATACCTAACATTTTATCTCCCCCAGAGCCCTGGATGAAACTACAGTATCACATATACCTTTAAAGAAGTATAAAACTATCTTTTTTCACCCACTATTCCCACTGCTGAGAATTCTTCTTAAGGAAAAACTTAAGCAGGAACAAAATGCTACATACCCAAAAGTGTTCAAAGCATCATATCTATACCAACAAAATATAGATAAAATCAAAGTGCCCAAAAAGGGTAGAAAGGAAAACTAGGGGGGCGGAAATCACACCTATTAAAACATATTTTGAACACTAGATAAAAAAGCAGGAAAGTTTGGTACATTAAGGAATCAAGAGATCACAAACTATTTTTGGCTACGATTGTAATTATAGGTAATAGGCAAAAGGACAGTGGTTCTGGGTAATTTTTTTTTTCTCTTCAAAATTTCCTCTGGCATTATGGCTGCATAATTTTTAAATTAAAAATGAAAAATATACAGCTATTTCTATATCGTCTAACCTTGACATCTAAAAAGAGAATACGACCTTCCCCTTCCTTTTGGGGAAGCATGTTGCTGAATTTAACTTAGAGGTGCCATTAACTAAATCACCCATAATTAAAACTAGCAAAGTAGAAACAGAAATACTAAGTCTACCTACGTGGTCACAAAGCTTGCTAAATCTAAAACATGCATTTATGAACCACAAGATGCTATTTTGCTGATCTGAGAATTTCATGTCATGTGGTCTTTGTTTTCTTTAAAACTCCCATATTTTACTAAAACAGGTTTTGCTGACCACCAAAAGTATGGCGATTTTCCCCCTACAATTCCCTGTGACACCGGCTGGGTGTCCTAATGTCCAACTCAATTATGACTACTTGGAGATAGCATCAGACCCCACAAGTTGAGGGCTTAGTCCCACAAGACTGCCTGACCTTCCTGCAAATTCAGATGCCAGTCACACCCCAGGTTATCATGGGTGCTTTTTTTTTTTTTAAGATTTTATTTATTCATTTGACACAGAGAGAGAGAGATCACAAGTAGGCAGAGACACAGGCAGAGAGAGAAGGAAACAGGCTCCCTGCTGAGCAGGGAGCCCGATGCGGGCCTCGATCTCAGGACCCTGAGATCATGACCTGAGCCAAAGGCAGAGGCTTTAACCCACTGAGCTACCCAGACACCCATCATGGGTGCTTCTGACCACTGACCAACAAGCTATAAATGGGAAGTTCCAAAGGCCTTCTCTTGGATTCAGCTAATTTGCTAGAGCAGCTCACAGAATTCAGGAATATACTTACTTATGTTTACCAGTTTATTAAAGGATATGATAAAGGATACAGATGAATATCCAAATGGAAGAGAGGTGTAAGGTCAACTATTTAGGAAGGGGTGCAGGGCTTCCAAGTCCTCTCCAAGTGTACCACTCTCCCTGCACCTCCACATGGTCACCAACCTGGAAACTCCCTGAATCCCATACTAAGGATTTTTATGGAAGCTTCCTCAAATAGGTATGATCACTCATTAACTCCACTTTCAGCCCTCCTCCCTTCTCAAGAGAATAGGAGGTAAACTGAAAATTCTAAGCTTGGTCTTGGATTAGTCTTTCTGATGACCAGCCCTCATCTAGGAGCCATCCAGGAACCCACCCGGAATGACCTCATTAAAATAGAAGACACTCTTATCACAAGGGTTTCAGAAGCCAGGGTCAAAGGTCAAATATTAGAATAAAAGAGGTTATGAGTGCTCTTATCACGTAGGAAAGTACATGAGTTTTAAGAGCTCTGTGCAAAGAACTAGGGGGTGGAGACCAGTATGTATTTTCTATTATCTCACACATACCTACCATCAAACATTTGGAGAGAGTTCAACCCAAGAACAGCAATGGCAAAATCTAAATGCAAAGTATGGAAAGAACCCACAATCTTTAGGGGAAAAAAGTGATGGGGTAGGAAAAAGCTACAAACTGAAGCAGAAAATCACTGGCTTCTGTCAATTAACACTGGTCAAACAATTCTTGCTGAACTCAGAATTTCCTGAGCCCAGAATTTCTGGATGCTCATCTAAGGCTCATTACCCTTTGTCCAGTGGCAGAAAGCTGCCTATACACTTGAGTTAAAAACTTTTTATCAGGTTAACAGTAAAGTCTAGAAAGCTTCAAATCTAATTCCTGAATGTCCCCTAATTACTATTATAAGCCACAGTTCAACCTAATAATTGTTGAGATGGAAATAGAGCTAGATGCCCATCAGATGCCCCCATTTCATCAGAAATATTAGTCTCCAATAACAACCAGGAAGTAGAACAGCTTTGTACAAGACTGGGCTTAGAATGAAAACTATAATTCCATCATTTTAAAGACAGCATAAAGATTACAGCAGAAAAAGTTCCCTCCTTCTCCTCTGATACAAATGTTTATTTCCCATCTTCTTTAAAATGTCAGGGGAGGGCATGGATAAAACAGAGTAAGGTAACAGAGAGAAAAAGACCAAGATTTCTAAAGGGAATGTATAACCAAGGGATGATGTCAAGGCATTAACAGTGAAAACACAAAACACCAGAACTGACACACAGACTGGAGCCTAATATCAACCAATCAGCACATTCTCTCCTTATGGGAAAAGTCCAAATGAAAAGCCAAATTATAATCAAAAGGCAGGTATATGCTCAGAACAAGGTTTCTCAATGACTAAGAACATTCAATCATGATACCACAGGCTTCACTGTATGGACAGAAATTATAATTAAGTTGACTATTAGTGTTGGCTGACCAGTGATTTGAAAACCTTGATTCAAATAACCTTGACTATATTTCAGCATTAGGCCACTTCCTACACAGACCAACTGCTGATGACCACTAGTTTCATTCAGACACTAACCCTAGGTAAAATACAAAGAGCTTCATGGATCAGTCTTCTAAATACTGATATATTAGTGGAAATACTTCCCTTTAAAAAGTCTCATGAAATTAAGTAAGAATCAAATGAATAAATGTAGTAGAAGCACATTACTTTAGATTACCCTCTCTGAGGGCCTGGATTACACCTTCCATGTAGTCAAGAGTGATGAAGATAACCACTGTAACACCAACATCTGCAGAGAATCACAAAACCAAAACCCAGAGCTCCTTTAAGAAATCTGTTAGAGTGAATGGCAAAAATGACAACTTTTCGGGCGCCTGGGTGGCTCAGTGGGTTAAAGCCTCTGCCTTCGGCTCAGGTCATGATCTCAGGGTCCTGGGATCGAGGCCCGCATCGGGCTCCCTGCTCAGCGGGGAGCCTGCTTCCCCCCCTCTCTCTGCCTGCCTCTCTGCCTCCTGTGATCTCTCTCCCTCTGTCAAATAAGTAAATAAATAAAAAAATTTTTAAAAAAAAATGACAACTTTTCTAGTCTATTCTGAAAGGGCTCCATATATATTCTACAACATTCCTCTATAGCACACTCAAGCAATTCTTCTACTCAGGATGGTTAAAATTTTCTTACAACCAAGATCTCTTCCTAGTTAAGCCCTTTTAAGGTGAACAATGAGGTTCTGAAAAATTAAATATTTAATACAAATGTGAATTCTTTAAATTACCTTTCATCCAAAATGACTGCTTCACAATAAATAAGAAACATCATAGGCTATTTCTAGCTCTCTAGGTAATTTTAATTGGTATTGGGATTATTACCCACCAAAAAAAAACTGTAAAATTCTTTAAAATATACAACACACAACATATGCAAAAATGAGAAAATTACAGATATATAAATCTTTAACTTTTTTGCAATAAAACATTTCATGTATGAAAGTTTAAATTATATTTTTCAGATAGGTTTAAGGCAGATCTATGAACTAAAAAGTAACCTATACTCGAATTCTGCCATAACAAGGGAACAACCTAACTTTACAATATTGGCTCTCTTTAAAGATTTTTGCCTCTAGGGTGCCTGGGTGGCTCAGTNATAGGGTGCCTGGATGGCTCAGTGGGTTAAAGCCTCTGCCTTCGGCTCAGGTCATGATCCCAGGGTCCTGGGATCGAGGCCCGCATCGGGCTCCCTGCTCAGCGGGGAGCCTGCTTCCCCCCCTCTCTCTGCCTGCCTCTCTGCCTCCTGTGATCTCTCTCCCTCTGTCAAATAAGTAAATAAATAAAAAAATTTTTAAAAAAAAATGACAACTTTTCTAGTCTATTCTGAAAGGGCTCCATATATATTCTACAACATTCCTCTATAGCACACTCAAGCAATTCTTCTACTCAGGATGGTTAAAATTTTCTTACAACCAAGATCTCTTCCTAGTTAAGCCCTTTTAAGGTGAACAATGAGGTTCTGAAAAATTAAATATTTAATACAAATGTGAATTCTTTAAATTACCTTTCATCCAAAATGACTGCTTCACAATAAATAAGAAACATCATAGGCTATTTCTAGCTCTCTAGGTAATTTTAATTGGTATTGGGATTATTACCCACCAAAAAAAAACTGTAAAATTCTTTAAAATATACAACACACAACATATGCAAAAATGAGAAAATTACAGATATATAAATCTTTAACTTTTTTGCAATAAAACATTTCATGTATGAAAGTTTAAATTATATTTTTCAGATAGGTTTAAGGCAGATCTATGAACTAAAAAGTAACCTATACTCGAATTCTGCCATAACAAGGGAACAACCTAACTTTACAATATTGGCTCTCTTTAAAGATTTTTGCCTCTAGGGTGCCTGGGTGGCTCAGTGGTTAAAGCCTCTGCCTTCGGCTCAGGTCATGATCCTAGGGTTCTGGGATCGAGGGCCACATCGGGCTCTCTGCTCGGCAGGGATCCTGCTTCCTCCTCTCTCCTCTCTCTCTGCCTGCCTCTCTGCCTACTTGTAATCTCTCTCTCTGTGTCAAATAAATAAAATCTTTAAAAAAAAAAAAAAGATTTTTGCCTCTAGAAAATAATACAAAATTGATCCACTGAGTCATTAGCAAAATTGTAGTCTCTTTTCCAGTTTACAAATGACAAGACAAAACTTTACAACCTAGCACTTTAAAGTTTCTCACCTTAATACTAGACATATTGCACTTTTAGAAAATGCATGTTTTACAATCCTGTGTTGATAAGGAAAAAATCTTTAAAACTGAAGCATTTAATCAAATGAAGCAATTACAGATGATGTTGACAATTATCTTCCACTAATGAATGGGTAAGAGACTAAATATCTATCTACTTGTTAACTTGGAAAAGGTGTCCCTCTTATTTCATACAGCTAACTCTTATCTTTTAGCTCTCAGCGTTACTTCTTTCAGAGGCCTTCTCCAAAGGCAGATTAGATGCCCTAGTTACTTACATACTACCAATAATACCTTGTACTTCCACTAACAAAGCATTTAAAGAGACTGTATTATAACTTTCTGGCAGTGACTGGCACAAGTAGGCATTCAAAAACTGTTGAATGAAGAAGTTAAAAGTAAACATGTCAGAATGGCTTCACAGTAGTAGAGAAGTCAACCCTTCAGATCAAGCTGTGGCTGCAAATAAGGGATGAGGATGGGAGCAGAGGTAGGAGGATCATGGGTGGGAGGGTACACTCCCTTGTGAATGAGAAAGGCTGTGAAAAAGCTTCTAAAAGTAATATGATGGTCAAACATGACAGTAAGACTAAGAATGACCATAGGTGGACTTACACTAATCCATTCGCTTTTATAATGATATACATGATTGGTTTAAAAATTAGATGAATCCATTTAAGAAAAACAATACATGTCTTATTTTTTTAAGTTACTTGAAAGACTCATAAATTGGAAAAAATCTCACCTGTCATGGGATCAAAGAGCTGATTAGCTTCTAAGTCTGTAAAAGTACTACTACAGACAGGACATTTGAAGGAAGCCCGGTTGGTGGAATCTCTCTCATCAGTTTCAATCCTCCTTCTCATGTGGTCCAATTTGTATTTTACCACATTCACAAGAGTGCGATAATTAATGAAGTAGTAGTTATGGCGAGTGGTTTTCCCATCTGCAGCAGTCTCTACCCTCATTCTGCATTTGATGAACTTGTCTCCTTTTAAATTATTCAAAACTGATCGAAGTTGCTTCCGATCAAACTTGAGTAGCTCCAGCATATCCTCCTCTTTCACACATGGGTTCCGGATTAAGATGTCCAAGGCCAAAGCATGCTCAATGCCATAAAATCCCCGGATCACATACTTGGCTAACCTCTTCAATGCTGCGGGAACCTCGGTGAGGACATCAGGATCTGCCATCTTTAGCAGCAAACTTCAACTTTAAATAAACCAAATTCAGGAAAAAAGAGATTAGGTAGGCATAAGGACATAGTAATCATTTTAAATCTAGAATAATCAACCCATTAGGTAGCTGGCAGCTACCACCCTTGAAGTGCCACAAAGGTACTCAAGACATTGTTTTAAAAGACTCATAATGCCTGAGCATTTAAACAGAGAATAAGATTTTCCTCTAGAGTACAAGATTACACTTAAAAAGCTTGACATATTTCTTAAATGTTAATTTTCATGATCTACAGTGCTTGATTCTAAAAAGTAACTTACTACTTATAGCAGTGATATATTTTATCAAGCCCACTTTATTTTGGAAAGAGAAACAAAAAAGATAAATGAAACCTCACTACTGTTAATGCTATAGATCTTTGGGAATGTGGGAAACCCCTGAGAAACCTAGCAGTTAACATATCCTTAAAGTATCTTTATTTCTTTCCTTGAGTAAAATTTTTCTACCAAAATCTATTCTAGGATCTTTTACATAGTCATGCTCTCACAATAAAATCACAAAAAACCAATAAACACATAAGTAATCCCTGAATGGGTGTTTGACAAAATTACTGTTATAAATCTGAAAGAAATTAACACTTAGATCCAGATAGCTTTAACAACCTTGCAAAGTTAAATCTGATGACCAATTAAGTAAATAGTCCTTAAATTAAAAAAAAAAAAAAGTCCAAGATACCCTTAAATACTGGATCCTTTCTTGCAGGACAAAGCAGAGGGTAACTGTACCCAAATGTCATGTCATGACCCAGAAGACTGTCTTCCACAAGTCCAAACTGGCATGGGCTAGACTCATGTGGCTGTTAAAACACCCTGTGCTTTGGAATTCAGTTAGCCTGCATTTTGGCAGCTGTATGATCCTGAGCAAATCCCTTAAACAACTTCATTTTACTCTGAGAAATAAGGATAATATCAGTTACCTAAGTGAGCCTATTGTGGTGAATAAACAAGAATTATTAGGAAGTACTTGTTGATAAGGATAGCTTCCATATTGATTTAATATGTCCCATACTAGAAATGGCCAGGCTACCTACACACGCTACGTCTAGTGAAATTTCCCTACACTATAGGGAAATTCTTAACAGAGCCATCCCACTGAACTATTTCAGTAGAAAATTATATTCTGTTATTACTACTAGTTTCTATTGAACCTTTTATTTATAATCGGTGGTTATCAATGCAATCAGACTTAACAGCTTTTTTAGAATATTTTTATACCCACAGTACTATACTATCAAGATATTCCTAAACAATCAATCTGTTTTGGGGGAGAAATACAATGTCCTATGTGTAATAAAGGAAAAGGAAAGTCGATTATAATATTTCACATTGTGAACAATCAAGCATGACTATATACAAGAGATAAAGCAACACCTAGGTCCAAACCTGTGGTCCTAGAACCTTCCTGTCATCCCAAAACTTAAGGATGCTGACCAAGTACCTGGGTTCAACACCAGAGTAGTATCACTGCAACTGGGTACATTTTGTTCTTCTTTCCAATTTGATCTATACATTGTACTTGACCCCAGTTTTTTGTTTGCTTTTACCTGTTCAATAGTTGGCAGAACACAACATATAACCTCTGAAACATCCAAAAGACCAAAAACGACAGACAAATGTCAAAATAAATTACTTTTTCAGTATTATTTCCTACAGTTATATTGCCCTTCCTGGCCTCCCACCCCATACACTCCATTTTCTAGACCAGTAATTCTCAACCCCAGCTATAGGGCAAAATCATCCGGGGAGCATTTAAAAATACCCATCCTGGTCCCCATTCTCAGAGATTCTGTTTCAGCTGGTCTGGGAGAGCCAGACTAGGCATCATGTTATTTTAAAAGCTTTTTAGGTGACTCCAGTACACAAAAAAGTCTCTGACCACTGTTCCAGACAAATTTGGTGGGTGGCTATTACATGTCCTGCCAATGCACATCATCATTTTGCCTGTTTCTTTTGCCTGAAACACTGGAGCAGGCCCTAAATATTTAAGCAAGGGAGTGTTATGAGGCACTCTGCAGAACAATATTTTTGGGTTTTGAATCCCAGTTCCACCATTTCCTAGACTGTGACCCTAGAAAATTCTCAGTTTCCTCATATACAAAAGTGATTGACAGCACCTTCCTCATAGATTTGAAGTATGGATTAAATGAGATAATTCAGGTAAAGTGTTCTGCTTTCAGGGTTGGAATCATAAGAGTACCATTAAATACTGGCATCGATAATAAGACTCTCTATTTAGAAAACTGACTCTTAGAACAGTAAGAGTAATAAATTGAAGTACTGAAGGTGGAGGCACTGCAGAAGTATTAGAAGCCATAGTAATCAAACCTAAAGAACAGAGGGCAGAATGAATGAAATTTATTACAGAAACAAAATTAAAAGAATCTGATAATATGTTGGAAATGGAGTAACAGAGTGGGAAAATTTTAAGTAGTTATTTGATTTTTTCTTTTTTACAATATTTTTTATTGGTAAAATACAAATAACATAAAATTTAACAATTAACCATTTTTAAATATACGGTTCAGTGATATTAAATACAATCATGTTGTACAATCATCACCACCACCCATCTCCTTAACTCTTTACATCTTGTAAAACTGAAACACTACACCCATTAAACAATGACATATTTAATATTATTAAATAATAACATATAGCTATTTGCTTTGAGCCAGTGTAGGTAGGAAGGGAATACTGCTACTGTGAAAACTGGGTTAACACCCAAAAGAGGAACAGGTCTGTAAGAAATGAGGCATTCACTTTTAGATGCTTATCGCTGAGGAAATACCAGAGAATATTTCATGAAGATGTCCAGCAAGTAGCTGAACAAAAGACAATGAAGCTCAAAGAAGGCACGCTGTTCTAGTTTATGCAAAATCTCTACATTCTAAAATCATCCTTCCTGACCATTTTATTCTCTCCTCTACTGACTTCTACTTCCTCACTTAACGATGAATCTCCTACTCAGTCTTTGGATTTGTTACGTTAAGTCAGAGGTCTCAAACTGGCAGCCTCTGTCACATTGTTTGACCCCAAGAACATTTTGAAAATTTTTTGAACTAGTTGTCAACATTGAAATATCGTGAAATTTCACATAAATTTCCATTTTAAGCTTGAAAATTGGAAATGTCTAAGGAAAAAAGTGAGACCATGTTCCCACGTGAAACAATAACCTGAAGTTGAAGAGAGCAGTTGACAGTTTTAAACAGGGAAGGAGATTGGATGATCTCTGCAGACCTTTGAAAGTACGACCTTATAGCAACAACCTCTTGCTTTTTCTTTTTAGACTCAGAGTCCATCAGTCAACTCCTAGCCCCACCTCCCTCCCTACCCACCCAAACCCCCAAAGGCAAGCTGGTTTGTTTTTGAACCATGTTTCCTCATCATACAAAAATTTAACCAGGCACCAGGCACAGAGTTGGAGAAACAAAGTTGAAATGAATGCTTTCTCTGCACTCTGTTTATCCTGGTCAGCCTCAACTCCAGCCTCGCTGGTGGCATTCTCTCAATTCCATGATCCACACATACTTTCTCCATCACCAGGCCTGGAAGAAACGGCACATGCTGTTCTTTCTGCCTACGAAGCTAAGCTCAAACTCCCTTCTAATCATCCTTCACAGATAAAATGACATTTCTCAGAAAGACCTTCCCAGATTCCCTTTAGCAGCTTAAAATGTTCCGCTTTCACACAGAGCTCTTTCCCTTTCTTCCTTGTAGTGAGATCTGTACTCTCTTCATGTCTCTCTCTTGTTCACCACTTTCTAACATCCAGCCAAGCTAATCAAGCACTTTCATAAAACTTTCCCTAAGTCTCCTAAGCACGTGGTCATCCAGTATTCCCACCCTGCCTTTTCCCCCCACCCCCACCCAGTTCATTTCCTCCACTGCTGCTTTCAGAGTAGAAAAAGACAGGCGACTGAAAACCCTCTCCTTAAACTTCAAATGGTTTTAAGCAGGAGGTGACAGGCTCAAATTCTCTATTTTAAAAGATTATGCTGACTACAGGATGTGAAAGGAGTGGATGCGGGAGTCCAGTTAGATTATTTCAGTATACCACTATTCCAGTTCTAGAACTTGGATCCTATACGAACTGTGGTTTTTTTCAGTTACCATGTTTCACGGTACTTTCCACACCTTCACACGTAAAACGGCATATCACCGCAAACCCCGTGGACCAGCTGCCCTCCAAGAACTCGGTTCAGTCATGTTCTCTCCTCCCCACTGACAGACCCCGAGCCCCTAAATTCCCTCGGACTGTGCCCGGTGAGTCCTGGGGCCACACTCGGCACATCCAAGCCCGTCCTACCCGAGATCGCACACTGGCCGCTCCGGGGTCACTGGTTCTTTGGAGGACCAAATCAAGAGAGTAGAGTAGCTAAGGGGAGGCGGGTAGCTAAGGAGAAAGGGGGCGGTTAGAGTGAGAAACCCTGAAATGCGACGCCGGACCAGGGAATCGAGAACAAGGAACAGGGAACAAGGTTTACCAAAACGAATCCTCGAACACTCCCACTACAGCTTCCCTCAGCACCTCAACTACCGGCTTAAACGGGCCACGCCACTTAAGCGACAAAGAAAACGCCTTAATCCTGCGACCGGCTTTGGACCCCACCCACCACTTTTAACGGCGCCGGCCAATCAGCACAGTGAGGCCCTCAATCAAGACAGTCGCGCCCCGACCCGCCAATGAAATTGAAGGTTCTCCCTTCCATACCCAGCTCTGGTTGGCCTACCATCCCGGAACGGGCGTTAACTCCAGGCTGTGACAAGATGGCGTCCCTGGATCGGGTGAAGGTACTGGTATTGGGAGACTCAGGTGAGCGGTTTAATCCACATCTAGGGTCCCCGACACTTTCGAGTTATCGGATAACCCTCTTCCTTCACTAATTCTCCGCTCCTGCAACGATCTGGCTCCGGCCGTGGCTGAAAACCCTCTCAAGGTCTAAAAACTACACTTCCCAGAGGACTTCGCTCTATTTGACGAAGGTGGCGTTGCGCGGGTGGGGGGCGCGGAGCCCCGGCCTTTCTCCGCCTTCGCAGCTTTCCGAGTCGGTCTCCCTGGCGACCACAGCCTAGCTGGTATTGTCAGTTCCTTTGGTTTAAAAGATATGCAGACATTGAGTATTGTGTTGGGCGCTGTGAAGTTGGGATCGTGCCTTCAAGAGATTTTGATCATTAAGGAATTCAGACATGCACTAAGAAGAATGACACTGTTCCAAGTGCTTTACATATATTAACCATTTAACCTGATAGCAGCCCTCTTAACCCCATTTTACAGATGAGAAAAGTGAAGGGGAGACAGATAAATGACAGAACCTGCCCACGCACTTAAACACTAAGCCATGTTATGAAATGAAATATTGGGTGGTAGTCCTGCTTTACTCTCAACTACGTTTCTTGATTTCTTTGTTCTCTGTAATCCTAATTGAAAACCTATTATGTGCTAGGTTGTAAGAAACAGAGCAATTAGAATAAAACTGTATTATTAAACAGCTGGGATTTAATGCTGAGCTCAATTTAATCTTAGTGTTAAAATTCTTTTGACACCTTGGACTTTTGAGAACTAAAATTGAAGTCTGTGTTACCTCCTCCCACCTCTCTTCCCTCCTCTTTTTTACCATAACTTCCACTTCTGTGTTCTTTAAGAACTTGCAATAAATGCTAACCTTGCATTTCATAGATGTGATTTTCTGGAGTTGACCTACGAATGTGTTCTGTGAGCAAAGACATTGTACCAGAAGCTTGGAGGTGGAGACAATATACCCCAAACAGCTTGAAAACTAGCCTTACAGACTGTGTACAATTGTGGTGAAGAGGAGGAGGTTAAGAATGTTTCCACATTGCCAGAAGATTATTTGCATTGCAAAATATTTTATAGATAGCATTATTTAATATTCCCTTAAGAAAGTTGCATTATGAAATTCTATGAATATAATCCAGTTTGTCAACTCCAGTTCTTTAGCTTGAAGTGGTGCTGAAATTGATTTAATGAAGTCACTCAGTTTTATATAAATGAATAAAGTAATTATGATTTAAAGGGACTTGGCAAGAGTATCACCAAGTAGAATTTGAGACTGGAATCCAGAGCTAACATGGTTTGTGACACCTGAAGTGGGTGTTCTCTCTTTTTTAATTCGCTTTTCTATTGCATC
This sequence comes from Ailurus styani, assembly GCA_002007465.1. Classification (NCBI taxonomy): domain Eukaryota; kingdom Metazoa; phylum Chordata; class Mammalia; order Carnivora; family Ailuridae; genus Ailurus; species Ailurus styani. Next base: position 68,645 of record LNAC01001296.1, read on the forward strand.
TAACAAGCCCTTGATGTTACATATTGTTGGAACTAGTCAATTTTTTCTTTTTCACAAAAATACTTAAGTACCTGCTGCACAGCAGGCATTATAGTAAGTAATCTCATGAAACAAACTGAGGGTTACTGGGGGGTGGGCGGGTAGGGATAGGGTGGATGGGTTATGGACATTGGGGAGGGTCTGTGCAATGGTGAGTGCTGTGAAAGGTGTAAGGCTGATGATTCACAGACCTGTACCCCTGGGACAAATAATAATAAAAATTAAAATTAAAAAACCCAAAAACTATGGAATCAATACATTACATAACAGGGTTGAACTGGCTGCTGCATTAAATGTGGAGAAGTGATCAGGTAATTAGTAAGCTTTTCTTTTTCTTTATAGTTTAGTTGTAAAACAGAAGACATAGTCATGCCCACTTGGTTGATCTTGTCACACGTTCACGAATGTTAGGCTATGTGTGCAGTCTGTTACTGCCTTTTTATCAGTTCCCTTTTAACACTGATTTACCCACAGGTAAGGATATACTTTTTACACTTCATCTGCCTTTGTATTCAAACTTCAAAGTTTACTTTTGAATGAAGGCTTATTTCCCCTGTGAAATTTTGAGGAGTTAACAAATATATAAAAGAATGACTTGAAATTTAGAGACGTGCATTTTATCCCGTAGAAATAATTGATAATTTAGTGAGGAATCCTGAAAGTCTTACTAATACACACATATTTTTTCCTCTTTGTTACTTCAGAGATAAGGGATGAGCTTAACACATTGCCAACAACTATATTTGAAGCTGGTATTTATTTAATTATTTTGGACCTTTTCCCCCCATGCAAATCAAGTGCATTCTTTTGATCTAATTTGGGTGTAATGGTGAAAACAGAATTAGTACTTCCTAAAATTCTTAAAGAAATGAATAGTTAGCCAATTTTCCTGACACTTCCATTGTTCTTACTCTTGACAGTCTATCCAGTGTTAGTTCTTATCACCGACAGCAGTTAATTCATGGAGAGCTATGCAGTATTATTGCATAGATCCATTTACTGACACGGTTATGCTTAACTGGAAGTTCAAGCCTTGCATCAGACTGGTAACTAAGTTCTTAGATACATGCCTCCAACATAAACAGCCTACATACAAACACAGAAATCAACAGTGTGTCCTAAAGGTCACAGATACTAGATGCAATGCAGTAGATACAAAAAGCCAAATTTGAATACTCAAAAATCTTAAATGTCTGTATCGAAAAAAATAAAAAGAATTAAAGGGAAACCTGGGAAAGTACTCGATTCAGTTACATGAGACAGCTAATAATATCTAGAGAGGTTATGTAAACTGATAACACTAAAAGCCATTAGATAAATGGGCAGAGAATATCAACAGATAATTCATAAGAGAGGAAAGACAACTGATGAACAAAGATAATTGTAGTGTATATCTTTACCAGAAGGTAAAGAAATGCAGACTAAAGCAAGATATCACTTTTTTTCTTTTATCAAGTTAACATAGATGAAAAAGCAACTACATACATACTGTTGAGGTGCAGCAGGACCTGCAGGTTTGTATGTATGGCTGGTAACTGAGTAACCAGATGAAAGTTGTCAACATATGTCAACTTGAAATGTTCATTTCCTTTTACATACTAATTTTACTTCTGGGAAGGTATACTAAGGAAATAATTTGAATTTGAAACAAAAATTTGAACAGTCCTCTCTTAGCATAGCGAAAAATTTAAAACACCCTAAATATCTAATGAAAGGGAATGGTTAAGTAAATTGTTGTCTCCTCTCTGAACTACTGTGGAGACATTAGAAATGTTTATGAAGATTCTGTAATAATATGGAAAATTTTAGCTACTAAATAAATACTAATTAGGGCCCTGTTCTGAATACTGGAGATAAAAACCATGAGTAAAACCCAGTCCCAACCCTCAAAGAACTTAAACAGAGTGAATAAAACATATAAACAAAGAAGTATAATAATATGTTTTCAGTGCTTTGTAGAAAAATGTACAGGGTATAGTGGAGACCCAGAGGATGGTGGGTAGTGTCCTTAGTTCTATCTCCATGGAATTCAAAAGGACTTTATAACTAGAAAGATGTTGAGTCTTGAAAGATTAATTCACCAGGCCAATGGAGAAGGGGAAGTGAAGGGGGAGGATGGGGAGGATATTCCAGATAGAACCAGCTATTCAAGCAAAGGAATATATTGTCTTGTTTTTAAGTACACCATGTGCATAGTCATAGTAACAACATGCTTTTAGCAAAACCCTGCTTGTGGTATTAAACAAACTTGCATGTACCTCATAGGGCTCTTCAAGCAATTTTTCCTTTTTTTAAAAAATTCTTTCCAGATTGTCTCTAAATACAACTTTTTATAATAAATAAACATAACTGGTAGGTTCATACACAGTAATGCCACCAAGAGATGGTCTAAATTTTTGATACAACTAGTGTCGCATAAATAATCACCAGCTATGCTGTTATCATGGCATCCCAAAATGCTGTTAATTGAATGAGTGACTCTACATCCAGGTATACAGTAGAGCTCATTCTCTTTCATCTTCACACAGATGTCCTAATGCTAGTTCTGGCATTAATAACTCCATTACCTTGAGCCCAAGGGATCTACAAGAAAATAAGGTGCTGCCTTAGAAGAGGGATTTGAGTTTCTCTTTTTCCAAAGGTTTAAGTCTGAGCCAAGTTGTTGGCTGCCTTTTAAAAATCACTATACGAGAGAACTAGAGTGTCTAAATATGGAATTGCGAAATGGAGAATCCCTGTCACTGGCAGTACTCAAGCACAATTTGAGAGAACCACTGTCTTTAACCATCTTCTTTTTATCATTAAAGCTTTTTAAATGGTTGGTATAGTGTAACCATCCTTTAAACAACCATACTTTACATATCATTATTAATGATGTATGCTCAGACTTAATTTTGTCATAATAAATATTTCAGCATATCTCTTATATGACTAGAGTTCTTATATCTTTTACAGGTGTTGGAAAATCTTCACTGGTACATCTTCTGTGTCAAAATCAAGTACTGGGAAATCCGTCATGGACTGTGGGCTGCTCAGTAGATGTCAGAGTATGTTTTTATGGTATTTTAGTTTTTCTATAGTCATATTAAAGATAAGTCCTTCAAACCACATGTTGAAATTACGGCACTGTAGTCAAAATTAATAATAATAGCTGGGCTTTATTAATTACTTTCTCTGTTCTAGATACTATGCCAAATGCCTTACATGTCTTTTCTAACTTAATCTTTTTAAACTGTGAGGTATAACTGCAGAAACTAAGGCATAGAGAAGTAAAATACCTCGATCAGATTGACTCAGTGCAAAAAAAGCAAAATCAAGATTTGATCCTAAATAGTCTTAATCCAGTCTACAGCCATACTACCCTGAACGGACCCGATCTTGTCTAAATAGTCTTAATCCAGAGAGTTCAGTTTTCATTACTGTGCTATATATCTAGAGTTCACTTTACACACTCCATAAATAATTCTATATAATCCTTTGGCACTAAGACAGACAACTTTTGGCTAGAAATATATGTAAAGGCAAAAGCTTCTGGAGCCTTAGGTCTAGGTCTTCTGTTCTACTTCACATTTAGGAAACTCGGGTGCAGTTTCCACCAAATTAACCATCTTCCCAGATACTGTTGGTCTTCGCTAATCCCAGCTAGTCCTTTCCAAATGTCTCTTCTGCTAGCATACATCCCTCCATTGAGTTAAGAAATAAATAGGGAAGGAATGGTAATTAGCTCGATTGACAATTATTTTTTTAGTTCTTTGAATCTGTTGTTCCACATACTGTGACTTATCTTGCTGCTGATTGGAAATCTTTTGTCAGCCTAGTTATTCCTTTTGAAGGTAATTTCTTCTATTTGCTTTTAAAAGATTTTTTGGGGGGGCGCCTGGGTGGCTCAGTGGGTTAAAGCCTCTGCTGTCGGCTCAGGTCATGATCTCAGGGTCCTGGGATCGAGGCCCACATGGGGCTGTCTGCTCAGCAGGGAGCCTGCTTCCTCCTCTCTCTCTGCCTGCCTCTCTGCCTACTTGTGATCTCTCTCCCGCTGTGAAATAAATAAATAAAATCTTTAAAAAAAAAAAAGATTTTTTTTAGATGTTCTATAGTTTTACTAATATATGTCTAGGTATGGGTTTGTTTTTAGTCATCCTATCAGAAGGTTGTGCCTCTCACAACTGTCTTAATTTTTCAGAATTTTTAGCCATTATCTATTGTCTTCCCTCATTCCCTCTATCCCCTCCTTTTGCACTTCTGTTAGATTTTTGTCCTCTGTATCTTTTAATTGTACTTCCATGTTTTCTCTTCTTTTTTTATCTATTCTGGATCATGTACTCATATCTGCCTTCCAGTTAATTAAGAATCTCTTCAACTATGTCTAATCTGCTTTTTAATATATCCACTAAGTTTTTCATCTTTGTAACTATATTTTTTTATTTCTAGATACTCCTTTTGATTCTTTTTCAATGAACCAATGAATGTCATTGAATTGACATTCAATGAATGTCAAGATTTTTCACAGTATTTTGATCTTTCATTATGGCTTTACTTTTTATTTTAATCATTTTCAACATACTATTTTATGGTTTCTTTTGGATTTTTTTTTTCTGAGTGGGTGGTAGATATTCTAACTTGCTGTGTATGCCACCTATGCTTCATGGAAATGTGTCTCTTTGTATGGTTTATAATTCTTTGAAGATGATCACATCTTCAGCAGAATTTTTTTCCCTCTTCTCTGTGGAAGTTCTGTATGCTGTGTCTGGAGGTATGGTACCTTTTCATATCTGTTGCTTCCAGAGCCCTAGGGATTTCAGTGGTGCTTGAAATTTCAAAACCAGGAGTTTCCATGCTATCTAGATAATGTATATTCTCCATATATTTGATTACAGTACAGGCCTGTGGTTTCCATTTTTTTGTGGACCCTTTATCTATTCTGTACCAACCCTACAGAGGGTCCCTGACAGAAAGTTTTTCTTGTTTTCCTGAGCCAGTGAATAGTTTTTCCTACTCTCTTTCACTGACTGGGCCAGATTTCATGAAGGGAACTATCATCTGGTCTTTGTCACTCACCTACATATATTCTTGCCTTAAAAGCCAGAAAACAGATCTCTATTCCTGGATGGGCACTAAAACTCCAGGGACTGGCCCCTGAAGCTATCTCTGAATCTAGGTCAGTTCCTACTTCTCACTCTGATTTTAAGTTCATTTCTAGCATATGAGGATTTTCCTTTCTTTTTCGTGAGCTTGTCCTCTTTATTTTTCAAAAACATTTTTATGGCATTTCTGTGAATTTGAAGTCAGAATGTCTGTGAATGTCTGTGTCATTTCAGGCCGCCATGTTCCCAAATTCTTAGCTGTAAAAGAAAACAAATACTAGATAATAAGCTCAGTTGGCAACTTGTCAATAGCAAGTTCTGGACAAAATTTCCTTATGGGCTTTTCTGACCTAACTCCCTTTCTGTGAGAGAGCACAACATTGAAAAGAAGAGAGATGTGAAAAGACATTTCTCCAAAGAAGACATCCGAATGGCCAACAGACACTTGAAAAACGCTCACCATTACTCAGCCTCAGAGAAATCCAAATCAGCACCACAATGAGATACCACCTCACACCAGTTAGAATGGCTAAAATCAACAACTCAGGAAACAACAGATGTTGGTGAGGCTGTGGGTAAAAGGGAACCCTCATACACTGTTGGTGGGAATGCAAACTGGTGCAACCACTCTGGAAAACAGTATGGAGGCTCCTCAAAGAGTTAAAAATAGAGCTACCCTACAACCCTGCAATTGTACTACTAGGTATTTATCCAAAGGGTACAAACATAGTGATTTGAAGGGGCACATGCACCCCAACATTTATAGCAGCAATGTCTACAATACTCAAAATATGGAAAGAGCCCAGATGTCCATTAACACATGAATAGATAAAGAAGATGTGGTATATCTATTCACAATGGAATACTACTCAGTCATCAAAAAGAATGAAATCTTGCCATTTGCAATAACATGAAAGGAACTAGAGAGTATCTATCATGTTAAGTGAAATAAGTCAGAGAAAGACAAATACCATATGATTTCACTCATACATGGAATTTAAGAAACAAAATAGATAAACATAGAGGAAAGGAAGGAAAAATAAAATAACATGAAAATAGAGAGGGAGGCAAACCATAGGAGTCTCTTAACTCTAGGAAACAAACTGAGGGTTGCTGGAAGGAGGTGGGTGGGAAGAAGGTGATTGGCCCATTGGGTGATGGGCAGTAGGAAGGGCACTTGATATTATAAGCATGGGTGTTATATGCAATTGATGAATCACTAAATTCTATCCCAGTAACTAATAAAACTAATAAACTAATAAAACAGTATATGTCAACTAAATTGAATGTAAATAAAGAATTTAAAAGAAAGAAACTCAGAGTTAAACTCCCACTTCCTGGGACACTCTCCATATTGCCTTTTTCTTCCTCAAGAGTGACCTTAGACTAATCGGTTTACTTTGCTGAGCCTCAGTATATCTTCTACAGAACAGGGGTAAATAATATCTGCCTTAGCTAGCCTATAGGTTTGTAGGCGATGTTATACTGTGACTGATTTTACCAGAATGAGTGTGGCACTAATTGACTCCTATAAAGCCAGCTGGCCTGAATTGTGTTATTGTTAAAGAATGGGGCATGTGGAGGTGAAAGTTACCTTGCTTTTATTACTTTTCACTGTGTCTTGGGCTGGTTGGTCTCTGTCTTCCATCTTTGAGAAGAATGCATTTCTTTTTTTTTTTTTAAGATTTTATTATTTATTTGACAGAGAGAGAGATTACAAGTAGGCAGAGAGGCAGGCAGAGAGAGAGAGAGAGAGAGAGGAGGAAGTAGGCTCCCTGCTGAGCAGGCAGCCCAGTGTGGGGCTCAATCCCAGGACCCTGCAATCAGGACCTGAGCGGAAGGCAGAGGCTTTAACCCACTGAGCCACCCAGGCGCCCTGAGAAGAATGCATTTCTTAAATGATAAGATAAGTAAAAGGCATTTTCGAAGGTTAATCTTAAGGAAAGTTGCCATAGACATGTAAATTGTTTTGACTATTGCTATAATAAAGTGAACAGTTCTTTCCTGTAGCAAGAATGATTAAATCTGATAAAACCATTACCTAAATAGCTTGGAAGAACACTTTCTTCTGTAGCAGCTTTAAATTGCAGGTACAGCTTCTATGTTATTGAAACCTGAGAGAGAATATCTCCAGAATCCTTGTAGAACCATGAATACACTCTCTTCAAAACCCTTAGAAACAATTGCCCCATTTAGCTCATTTCACATCAAAGAGCCAACTAAAAATAGAGCTGAAAAAGGTGATAATGTAATTGTTTAATTTCAAGTATTGGGTGAACTAATGAGCTTAATGTATGTACTCAGTAATTACTAACATTTTGGATTTAGTATGCAGTGGAGAGGTGTTCATACTGAATTGAAGAGAAAAGAGAGAAAAGTTTTATTCTGCAGTATTCCTCATTCATTACTATCTTCTAATTTTGTTGCCCCAAGTCTAATGGGACTAATATAAATGCATAGCTACTCTTAATTATAAAAACAAGACTTACAGAATCTAATCTTTTCACAAATTATAAATAAGGAAATTGGCTTGTCATTTCTAGTTCACTTTAATGGGATTTTAACTTTCTAATTTACACATTGCATACAATCAATATTTATTGACTTTCTCTTTGAGCAGCATAATTATGTGCAAGCACAGGGGAGAAATTAAAAAAGAAAAGACAATCTCTATCCTTGCTAAGAATGTGAAGTAAGTTCTAGTAGGTGGGATAAGGTTTATATATGTGTGAATGATTTTAGAAATAATAATACGAATGATGGCTAATATTTCTTAATGCTTACTTTGGCTAGGCACCCATTTTACATACTAATTCATGTAATTCCCACAACAACCCTTCAAGGGAGGTACTATTATTGCCCCTGTTTGATACATGAAGCAGTGGAGGTATGGAGGTATTAAATGTCTTGTTCAAGGTCACATTGCTAATAAGTGATAGGGTTGCGATTCAAACCCAGGCAGTCTGGTTCAAGAGCCTGTGCTCTTGGACACTGCGCTATACTGCCTCTTGTTTCAAAATGGTATTAAGAAAAAAGTTTTCCACTGCTGTTACATACAGTAACTGCTAGACTAATATGGCAATTTAAATTTAAATTAACTGAAATGAAAATTTAGTTCCTCAGTTGAACTAACCACATTTGAACTGCCCAACAGTCACATGTTGCCAGTGCTTACTATACTGGACATTTCTATCATTACAGAAGGACCTGAGACAGCACTTATAGAGAATATAAATGTTACAGCAGTTCAAGAGAAAAAGTGAGGGGCTTATAAAGAATGGAAAATTATATTGGGCATTAATGACTGAATGGACTATTCCTCAAGAACGGGGGTGTATATATTATAGGTAAAGAAGAAGTAAATGTTAATAAATTTAGCTCTGGACATGATGAAGGGAGAGATCTGTGAGCTAGCCAACTGAAACTGTCCAGAAGGCATTCAGAGGTGAGGTAGGGAAGCTCAAGAGAGAATTATGAGTTGGAATCATCTGCATGGAAGTAATCCCAGATCTTGAGAATTGATGTGTTTTTCCAAAAAACAAATTTGGAAGAAGAGCCAAGGGAAAACCTTGAGGTATATTTGGAGAGTTGTAGATGAGAAGGGAGGTCAGAGAAAGATTGGTAAAAGAGGTAAGAGATGATGAAATACCAGAAGAGCAAAGGGAGAGAATTTCATGAAGGAAGGATTGAGTTTTGATAATGAAATGCTGAGACGTATAAGGACTGAGAGAGAGAAAAAAATTGGTGGTAATGAAGTCATTGCTGACCTTTGAAAGTGCAAGGGAATGTAAGTAGCAGAAACCAAATGATATGAGTAGGCAGTGAGGAAATAGACAGTAGGTTTAAATCAATCTTGCACAAAGTTTAGAGGTTAAATAAAGGAGTGAATGGGTACAGAATACAAGAGAAAAGTAACTTTGAAAAATAGGGGACATGAGGTTTGGCTAAAGGCGAAATAAACTTACTGGAAAGGAAGAGGCAATTAACAGTAACCTTTATATTATTCCTTCATTCATTTGTTCGTTTAGTACATATATTGCCTACCTGCTGGGCATCAGACACAGCAAGGAATTGGAAGTATAGCAGCAAATTTGACGAGTTCAATTCCTACTCCCTTAGTACACTCTCCTAGTTGCTCTTTTCTATCCTTGTCTCTTTTCTCCAACTCTCTCCTAAGACCTTCTGCCGTCCTGCCTCTTCTGAGTAACTCTGCAGGCATGCATACTAAACCACACTATTAGAGAGCATCTACAGCATCCAGTGTATGAGTTGGAATCATCTGCAAGGAAGTAATCCCAGACCTTGAGAATTGATGTGTTTTTGAGAATTGATGCTACTCTGAATGTATATCATTTTCTTTACTAAATTTCTTTCTGCTTTTTATTTAATTTTGAGGGGGAGGGGTCCAGTATACTTTATTGATGTTACATGACCCTTCTTTAGGGGGTCTGGGATGGAAACTGTGTAGAGGTCAGGAGATTCTCTGTGTTGGGGATGAGGTGGGGGAAGGACTCCTCATCAGCTGAGGGCCTCTCTCTTCCTGTTGCTATCACTGGGTCTGGTGGTCCAGGAAGCTCTTATTCCTTAGAGGCCATGTGGACCATAAGGTCCATCACCCCTCTGTTATAGCCAAATTCATTGTCATACCAGGAAATGAGCTTGCCAAAGTGGTCATAGAGGGCAATGCCAGCCCCAGCTATGATACGTGGTATGAAAGGTGTTAAAAGATCACTCTTAAGTTTAGGGCCCTTTAAGTAATTGGAAGGATGGAATTGCCTTTTACTAGGAGAAAAACAGGCTTAAGGGGAAGATCAGGAAATTATTTTCAAGTATGTTAACTTTGAGATGCCTATTAGACATCCAGTTTGTAGTCTGGTGGATATGGTAGCCTGAAGTTCAGGGGACTAGTCCAGTTTGGGTATAAGTTTGGAATTCATCAACATAATGATGATATTTAAAATCATAAGATTAGATGAAGTTGTCAAGAGAGTCAGTATTAATAGAGAAGAAAAGAGATCCAAGAACTAAACCTTGGGACACTCTAACAATTAGAGGTCAGAGAGGTAAAGACAACCCAAATGGAGACTGAAAAAGATTAGCCAGTGAAATGGGAAGAAAACCAGGAGAATGTGATAAGCTGGAAGCTAAGTGAAAAAAGTACTGCAAGGCAGAGAAATAGTTGTATCAAATGGGAGAGTAAGATGAAAACTGCTCATTGATCACTGGATTTAGTAATGTGCAAGTCATTGGTAACCTTGATAAGGAATATTTCAGTGGGTGATTGGGGCACAAGTGTGAGAAGAATGAGTTCAAAAGAGAATGTAAGAGAAAGAATTTGAGACTGTTGAGAATAGACAACTCTCTAGAGGGCTTTTGCTGTAAAAAAGGAATAGAGAAGTGGTATGATAGCTGGAAGAGGACATGAGGTCAAGAGAAGGTTCTTTTAAGATGCGAGAAGTTATAGCATGTTTGTATGCTGGTGGAAGTCACTCAACAGAGTGGGAAAATTTGATGATAAAAGGGAGAAATGATAGAACTACAACTTTGATAAGAAAAAGGAGATGGGATCTCATGCATAAAAAGGGGGTTTGGCCATGGGGACAGTTGATCTGTAGTGGCTGGAGGGAAAGCAGATTATATGGGTACAGATGCAGGGAGGTGGATAGATATATGAAAAGCAGGTTGTAGAAATTCTCTTCTGATTGCTTCTATCTCAGAAAGCAAGGTTCTTAGTTGTTCTTAAGGGTATGGAAGAGATACAGGAAATTTGAAAAAGAAGAGAAAATGTGAGATTGTTATGTAGGAGAGGAAAAGAGGAAATGGACTATGAAACTGATTAAAGGACAGTTCCAAAGGTAGACTTGAATTTAATATGAATCTAGTCACTTGAATATGTATTTTTCTGAATTTCTTATCCAGCTAGGTGGGTTACAGACATGGAATTGGGGGAATGGTTGATATAGTCAAGGTTGGAATTTTGTCAGTTGAATACAGCCTGAGAGAGGGGCAAAGGAGTGACTAAAATGATGAATCATGGAACTTATACTTAGGAAGGAAGAGAGGATTTGGAAGTGGAAGGGGAACTGTAAATAGTGGTAGGATTATTAAAGAGTATTGGAGGGAGGAAGTTTGAAAGACAGGAGACAATCAGAGTCAGGGGTGGTATGGGAATGATATGAAAAAGTCATGCAGATATGGAATGTCCAGTGCTCTAAACTAGAATGAGGGTGCTAACAGTGTTCTTAGTGGCTATAATAATTATTTTGACGGATTGATTTGTTAGGTTCATGACTACAAAGAAGGAACCCCAGAAGAGAAGACCTACTATATAGAATTATGGGATGTTGGCGGCTCTGTGGGCAGTGCCAGCAGTGTGAAAAGCACCAGAGCAGTGTTCTACAACTCTGTAAATGGTAAAGCACTTTTTATTTCTACCATATATAAATGGCCTAGGAGTACAGATAATCTCCTATAGAATGCTGTGGAACACTAGCCACATCTTATTTTACGAAAGCTCTAATATACTCACAACTCTTAATTTAAATCTGTGTATGATATTTGAATTTGTGTTTCTAGATTCTAACCATGTTATTCAGAACATTAAATATTTTCTTTGTCTAGGTGTTTGTATTGCTATTATTGTCATAAACTAAATAAATAAAATTTTATTTTGGGTACTTGACATAACACCTGGAACTTTAAAAACACTGTCTGCTGGGAGTGCCATTTCTCCAGTCAGCTGAGTACATCCAATAGAAAGAACCATTCGGAGTCCCATCATCTAAGCCAGATGTCACAGAGATACAGGGATTTCTTTTGTCTGCCCCTTAGAAAGAATCCTATGTAATTATAAAGAGCTACCTAAGAGTGTTATTAGTGGTTCAGATAATCAAATACCTGGAGCAGACTTCCAGATGGAGGTGTGTAATAGAGGACATAATTGGAATTCATAGGGTGCCTACTGTGTCAAGGGACTAAACCACTGATACCTGTAATTTGCCTATAGAGGGTTTTTTGGTCTTCTGCCCCTTTTTGAGTTCGTTTTTTAAATGCTTTTTTTTTTTTAACTGTGTAATGTAATTTCAACTTGTCTCTGATTGATGTCCAAGATTTGGCACCTCACCCTTTTCCTTCTGGTAGATGCTTAGCTCTTAATTGCACCTCATTTATATATTGCTTCGATCACACTCAATATCATATAAACATTGCAATTACTCAGTGCCTTCTTCATTCTTTATATTCCTCTTTCAATATCCTATCTTCCTGTATCAGAAGGTGTTGTGGATACTACAAAATGAAGCAGAGAAGGTACTTGCCATTAGATACATACTATAAAATACAGGATGACTTACATTAGTTCAGACCTGTGTCCCATTTAGCTCAGAATTCTACCTGAAAGTGTCACAATCTATTTGAAGAAACAAAATATTCATAAGTGAAACAAAACACCGTTATAAGATGGTGACACTAATATATGACATTGTCATGCAAGAAAGTACGTGATAAATGGTGTATATTAATAGAATGTATATAAATGAGAAAAACAGTAAGACTGGTATAGTGTTAGGTGACTTCTTAGAGAATAGAAAAGAAAGAAATGAAGCCTGGTTTAGATCTAGAATCAAGTGATAAACTTAGATTATATCAGTCAAATAAATGACTTGTCAAAGTTGATTTCAATCTGATCTGACAGAGAAGTTTGTACACATAACACTTTTGCCATTTAGATCTTTTTGAGAAGGAATTCAGATTAAAATTATAAATAAGGGCGCCTGGGTGGCTCAGTGGGTTAAAGCCTCTGCTTTCGGCTCAGGTCATGATCTCAGCGTCCTGGGATCGAGGCCCGCATCGGGCTCTCTGCTCAGCAAGGAGCCTGCTTCCTCCTCTCACTGTCTCTCTGCCGGCCTTTCTGCCTACTTGTAATCTCTCTCTCTGTGTCAAATAAATAAATAAAATCTTTAAAAAAAAAAAATTATAAATAAATAATAAACTTAGCACTGAAGGTTCTTTATTCCATCTACCATCCTTAGTTTCCTAAGAAATGGAGCATAGGGATCACTCCATTCAAATGTGCAGACTATTCTTAGCAGTAACTTTCTTCCTTCAATACCCTACCTTCCTCCCATTGTGATGAGCAAAACTGGAACTCCCTAAAGGAAACCTATAAAGTTTCTCTACCTCTTTCTAAGGTAAGAACATATTCAAATCAACTGTCACACTGACTTCTTTCCTTTGGGTCCCGCTATGGCCCTTCTAGCCCATGGTCTACAAAGCAAAAACTCTCAGCCCAAATGAAAGTAGAAAAATAAAGGAAAAGGGTGCTCAGATGCCCGTAAACACTCAAAAGCCTTAAACAGAGATCCTCAAAACATACATTTTTCCCTGTCCAGCTTCTAGCTCATCAGGCCTTTGTAATCCTTTTATCTCCCAACCAAAAATCTCACCCATAGTTTTTTGATATTTATTTCTGGGAAGTAAGGGAGAGGAGAAAATATCTACCACTCTTTGGCCTTATAGTGACTTAATTCTGCTTTCCCCTAATCTTTTACTCTCAGATTACCTGAGTTTAAATTCTGGCTACCTCACTTACCGTGTAACTTCGGGCAAGTGACTCAACCTCTCTGAGCCTTAGTTTCCACATATGTATAATGAAGATGCTAATTCTTTCTCATAAGACTGTTCTGAAAAGCAAATTAGATAACATGTGTAAGGCACAATGTATAGCACCTAAGTGCTGAATAGATGTTAGCTATATTCTTTAATGGTCACTCTTTATTTCTTTTTTTAAATCTGTCCTGTATCTTGTGTCCTTATTGCCTAATAGAAACCCTTACTGAGGAAGGTAGAGGGAGTACAGTTGACTATGGGGCAAGTGGCAGATCTCTATTTCTCTGTCCCAGATGCCAGGGGGATACAGATTTATCTCAGCTAGCTAGAACAAGACAACTATAACTTGCACAAACACCTTATTTGCACAAATGTCTCTAAAAACCAGAGGAATCAAGTGATTTTAACTCTTATGCCCTTCTTTTTCAAATTGACATATCTCACATCTTTTTTTTTTTTTAACAGATTGTATTTACTTATTTGACAGAGAGAGACAGCAAGAGAGGGAACACAAGAAGAGGGAGGGGGAGAGGGAGAAGCCTGCTTCCCGCTGAGCAGGGAGCCCCATGCAGGCTTGATCCCAGGACCCTGGGATCATGACCTAAGCCGAAGGCAGATGATTAACGACTGAGCTACCCAGGCACCCCACATATCTCACATCCTAAAGATAGAAGAAGAATCATCAGTTTCACATCCTCTCATCACAGTAAAATCTAGATAACATAGGAAAGGGTTGGGGGTTTGAAAATCTGTAGTCTTTTGACCGCAAGATAATACTCTAAATTCTACCAGGCATTAAAGCTTTTCCTCTTTTGTCTATAATATTATAATAGTTATCTGCTTTGCTTGTCTACTATCTTATTTGATTCTATTCAATTGTATTTCTGAACCTCATTACATTTTGTTATTTATCTCAATCTCTCAAAAGTCCATATATTTTCTACTATTCATACTTTTTGACTATCTTTTCCTACCTTCTTCTAGTGACATATTTCTTTTGTTTTATTGACTAAGGTATTGAGCTTTTTATAGCTAGCCATTTAATTGAATTAGCAAAGAGCTAAAAAAATTAGATTTTTGAGTTAATTAGGCTGAGGTGATTTATAGGAAAACATTTTGTCAGCTGAACAGTAGCAATTATATCAAATTAAATCAGTATCTTTTTAGTAAATTTTTATGATTTAATATTTTATTGAGTATAAGTAATAGTGTATGTGTGATATCTATGACAGTACTATGCACAGTGGAGAAACAAGTAACTTTTGTAGAAATATAATTTCTTATATATACTTGATTCCTTTTATTGATGAGGTAGTTCACTTAGGACCAGGCAGAGCAGGCACTCGTTAAGTGTTGAATGAAGGAAAAAAAAGACAGTCTAAAATGACATTTCGTCAGCCCTTGTAGAATTAAAAAGAGTTATATAACTGACAAAAAAAATTTTGTGATTAATTATTTGTAGGAATTTGTAGAGGAAATTTTAAATTAATTATGTGAGTTCGTTACTAATACTGAAATGCTAGGTTTATTCAGCAACCTAACACTTGTATATTCACTAAGCTTCCCTTCACCAGTTCGAAGTAAAGAGGAATTGTTGCAGTACTGACATTATTTTCTTTGATCATTTTAGGTATTATTTTAGTACATGACTTAACAAATAAGAAGTCATCCCAAAACTTGTATCGTTGGTCATTGGAAGCTCTCAATAGGGACTTGGTGCCAACTGGAGTATTGGTAACAAATGGGTAAGCCCAGATTTCTCCACTTGCAGTGTGAAATGGTACAGCAGTCATGAGAATATACCCTCTGGAATAACACTTTGTAAGATGTTTGATTTGCAAATTTTTTCTTCCAGTCTGTAGATCATCTTTTCATTCTCTTAATGGCCATCTCTCAAGCATTAGTTTTTCATCATGATGTAGTATTTTTGTGCTTTTGGTATCAAATCTGCCTAATCTCAGATCATGTAGGTTTTCTCCTGTGTTTCTTTTAGAAATTTTATTGTTGAAAGTTTACTTTTAGATCTGTGATCTGTTTTGAGTTAGTTATGATGTATGAGGTTTTGATTGAGGTTGACTTTTGTATGTGAATGTCCAATTGTGCCAATACCATTTTTTAAAAAGATGATCCTTTCTCCATCGAATTGCTTTTACTCCTTTGCCAAAAATCAGCTGACCATATTTATGTTTCTGTTTTGAGACTGTAATTCTGTACAGTTGATCTGTGTGTCTATACCTTGACCAATATGACACTGTCTTCATTATTGAAGTATTACAGTAAGTCTTAAAATTCAGCATTGTGGTTCCTTCCTTTTCAAAATTGTTTAGCAATCCTAGTTCATTTGCTTTTCCACATAAATTTGAAATCAACTTGTCTGTATTGACAAAAATTCAGCTTGGATTTTGATTGAATTGCATTAAGTCTATAGATCAGATTGGGGAGAATTTTTGTTGCAACTTCCAATCCTTGAATACATTTTGTCTCTCCGTTTCTTTTTTAAAGCAAATCCTAGATATTGTGTCATTTCATCTATATATACTTCTGAGTTTAACTTTATATGATAAGGACTTTTTCATATAACCAAAATATAATTACCACACTTAAAATTCAGCAGTAATTCTTCAGTATTAAATATTATTTTAATTCCCCAAATGTCTCATAAATGTTGGTTTGTTCAAAATAGTATAGATATGGTCTACTCATTGTATTTAGTTTATTAAATTTCTTTTAATCTTACGTTCCCCCCCCCTTTTCCCCCCCTTTTACTCTCTGGCAGTATATTTGTGAAAGATGGCTTGCTTGTCCTGTCCAGTTCCTTGTATTCTGGATTTTGCTGACTATATCCTTGTAATGAGTGTCTGCTTAACCTGTTTCTCTGAATCCTAAATTTTCCCTAAAATGATAGTTAAATATAAAAAGAAGGTCTAAAAAATGCAGGGTTTTGGTTTTTTGTTCTTGCCAAGGTGGTATTGTACAGGTAATTGTACGGTAATTACAATACCTGGTTATTTTTCTCTTTGTGATGTTGTCATGTTACCAGCCTTATCCATCCATGATAAAATTCACCATCAGTTTTTCATCTATTGGTTTTTTAAAAAAAGGATTTTGAGATCAAATTTCAATTTGGATGTAAAATTAATGAAAAAGTGAATAAAAAGGAAAGCTAAAAAGATAAGAGGACAGATTAAATATATATGGCAACATAGATATGTTACATATGTAATACATATATATGTTAATGTGCAACATATATATCATGTGCCATGTCTGTATGTTATGTTATATATACAGTACCTATATTTATTAATGTATGAGAGATTATACAAGACTACAAGTGACAGAGATACATGTCTATCAAAGATGATGGTTGATAAAATATATACAAAAACTTGTATGTGAGCCAGAGTTAGTGAGTATAGGTAAAGGAAATACTCCTAAAGTAGGTCACTCTCAAAACTTTATTCTCTAATAAAGCAAATTTCAATTTTAGACAGTGTCTCCTAAATTAGTGTTGATATTGGTAAACAGAATCAAAGGCCTTGAACTCAAGCTATCATTGGCTTTGATGCAATAAATAGAATGATAATATTTTTTTTAAAGATTTTATTTATTTGACACAGAGATTGAGATTACAAGTAGGTAGAGAGGCAGACAGAGAGAGAGGAGGAAGCAGGCTCCCTGCTGAGCAGAGAGCCTGATGCGGGCCTCGATCCCAGGACCCTGAGATCATGACCTGAGCCGAAGGCAGAGGCTTTAACCCACTGAGCCACCCAGGCGCCCGAATGATAATATTTTTAGTATATGTGCTGCCGAAGCGAGCACTCGAATGATAATATTTTTAAGAGATGGGGGGTTAAAAAAAAAATGAGGGGTTTACATAGTTCAAAACACCTATGTTCCAAGGCCGAACAATAATTGAGGTTCTGTAAGATTATTGTGATGGGTGAAAAGATTTGGTAGAATTTTGTCCACACCCACTTACACACCCCCACTTTAGATTATTCAAAGAGAAAGAAAAATAATGTCAAAGGAAGAAGAAAAGCTATGCTCAACTGGGTTATATTGACTGTATTGTGCAATATTGATTTACTGTCATAAGGTATTTGCGACCATATTTTGCTTACTACTGTAAACTGAGCTTATAATGTGCCAGAAATCCAAATGTGTTTTATTTCTCATATGTGAATAGAATTTAAATTAATTGATCAACATTGGGCTCTATATTCCTTTCAGTAATAGAAGGAGCAATGCTGTGTACTTTGGTTAAAAATAGGGGGGAAAAAAAGGATTGTAAAATCCAGTGACCCAAGTCTCCCATGGCTTTTGTGTCAGGACAAACAATTATTTGGCACTTAATCCTTTCCTTTTACTATTTATTTTGTATTTCAGCTGCTGCTTTTCCTTTCCATTTGTTGAATCCACCTTTCCCCAGGCTATAGCATCATCTATGATTGATTTTTCTGGCCTTCAGCCTCCTTGTTTCTTAATTTCCTAAAATGATCTATTTTTCTTTATTATTCATAGACAGAAATGTAGGTATAGAACTCATGCATACCCCAGAAGCTTGCCATTTTTCCCTCTGGCAAAAGGTTTGAGTGCCATGCCAAGTTCTTATGTTTTTGCTCCACTGACATTTGAATCCATTCTCTGTATCTACCTAGAAAAATTCCTGAGCTGTTAGCCTCAGAAGACAGAGCTTTAGGAGAAATCAAGTCAACCTACTTTCAGATACCTGGTGGGCATTCATTTATTCAAGTAGTCTATAGAGTCATGAAAATAAAATTTGAGTAGTTAGATGAATAGTTGGAACTCTCTAGATGGCAAGGATGGGTTGATATATGAACAAGTAGATGGAAGAAATTGGGACAAAAGTAGGTTTATAGGTGGTGGATGAGCAAGAGTCAGTAAAGTATCAGTAAAATAGTATAAGCTACTTGCATTTAAACATTATGCATATGAATCTTGGATCACTGAAAAAATAAAATTAAATAATTACAAACAAGAAAACATTATGCATCTGTATCAGAGAAGTAAATTCTATTCACCTGTTTTGTTTTTTTTAAGATTCTATTTATTTATTTGTTGAGAGATAGAGAGAGAGCACAAGCAGGGGGGAGCAGCAGGCAGAGGGAGAAAGCAGGCCCCCCACTGAGCAAGGAGCCCAATGTGGGTCTTGATCCCAGGACCTGAGCCAAAGGCAGACACTTAACTGACTGAACCACCAGGCCTCCCTTATTCACCTCTTCATTATTATTTATCACAGGGATTATGACCGGGAACAGTTTGCTGATAACCAGATCCCACTGTTGGTAATAGGGACTAAACTGGATCAGATTCATGAAACCAAGCGCCATGAAGTTTTAACCAGAACTGCTTTCCTGGCTGAGGATTTCAATGCAGAAGAAATTAATTTGGTATGTATTTTCACTAATGTATTTTTGTGTTATCATTAGATAAAGGCAAAACCAAAGACTAAACAAGCCATAAATTCTCATGAAAGAAGCTTTATACTAAAATCAGGCATTTGGGTTCTGGTCCAAAATGTAATGAAGATTGGAATCAACATAGATTATCAGATGGGGACAGTCAGTTCAACTTCCTTGTATGCTGGTCTGTTGGAATGTTCAAACTTTGTTCTATGAATAATATAAATCATGGTCTTTTTCTTAAAAAGATTTTTTATGATCACACCAAAATCAAATAATTGAATTATTAGGGTAACAAAGAAGGGTCACTGACACCTTAATTATACTTGCTTTAGAAAAGCCTCTTAGTTTCTTAAACTACAGAATTTAACTTAAAGGGCAAACAGATAGATAAATGAGAAAACTACAAAGTGTAAACTAGGAGTGCTTCATGAGCATTGAGTCTCTACCAGAGATATATAGCTCAGGTTGAACCGAATGCTAAAAAGTCTAAGAAAAGTTTTCACATAGGCCAGATAGTGTTACCCAGAGAAGGATCCTGGCCAACAGCCTTGGTCACGGTTTATATGTCATTGTTCACAAGTAGGATTTCTGCAACATATTCAGTGCCCTGGCAATTCCAGATATATGGTGGTAATGGTTTAATGATACTAATGACTACCATTTACTGAACACTTATTATGTGCCACATTACTGTTCTAGTGCTTTATGTACATTATCTCACATTTGTCTTCGCATCAACACTATATGGTAGGTGCTATAAGTATTTCCATTTTCAAGATAAAGATTAGAACCAGAGAGAGGTAACTAGGCCATGGTTGCACAGGTCAAACCAGGCATTCTTACTTCTGAGCCAGTGCTCTACAATTAAGCCTATTTTCCACTTAATTATTCTTCAGCTAACATTTAGAATCCCAGAGGTGAAAGAACTCTTAGAAATCATCTGGACCACTACTTACTCAAACCTGACTGCTATTCATGTTATCAATGCAGCTGTGAAAAAATTTGAATAAGTACCCCACAGCTGGAGCTTTTTATTCATAAGGTCTGACAAGAGGACCAAGACTGTAATTTTAACTAATGACTGAGGTAATTCTGATGCCCTTACCCTGTAAATCAACATTTGTGAACACTGCTTGGTTCAGACCAACCTCTACCCCATAACTGAATCGACCTCTGCCTGCCATTCCCTTGTTTTGTGTGTGTGTGTGTGTGTGTGTGTTTTTTTTAAGATTTTATTTATTTATTTGACACAGAGAGAGATATTACAAGTAGGCAAAGAGGCAGGCAGAGAGACAGGGAGAGGAGGAAGCAGGCTCCCTGCTGAGCAGAGAGCCCGATGCGGGCCTCGATCCCAGGACGCTGAGATCATGACCTGAGCCGAAAGCAGAGGCTTTAACCCACTGAGCCACCCCGGTGCCCATTCCCTTGTTTTTTACATTCTGCCTTGCTGTGGGAGGGTACCTTATTTTTCTCACCCGCCACCATGGAATATTCAGTGTAAATGCCTTAGCTAGTTGCACTAGACCGTGGTATTCCAGAGGACTCCTGTTAACGTAGAGTATATCATATCCTTGTTGCAGCAGTGCTGAAGTTACATTGTTTGAACATTATTTGCAATGGGAAATTACCATTGAATGCACTTAATTTGTTCCAGTAATTACTTTCAGTGTATTTTGGAATATATCTATTTGTAGTGCTTGTGGGTTTCTGTGACAATTACCTGGATATGTATTTTTCCTATTTTCCTTGCAAAGGCAGGGCCATCTTTTAATTGTTAACAAGATATAAAGATACTCAAGTGGTGGTACTTTGGCACACATGGTTTTCACAGAGGTCACATACAACATATTTTTAGCCTGTTATCAGTGTACAGATTCAAGAACACAGGAGAAACAACAAGAGGGTTTTGAGGATGCAGGGGAAGAAAAAATGAGGAGGAAAATTTGATACGAGTTTCAAAAAGAGATAGCAGTCAGAAAGACTCCCTAAGTAAGTGTAAGGCCTCAAGTAAAAATGTAATGTGACAATATTAGCATCTTTGGTTACTATATGAATTTACTTAAAACTATAAAAAAAAAGAATCAACATAAATGTATATATCAAAGATGGAATCAAAGTTACCATCTTGTGCCTGAAAACAAGTTGGTTTAAATTATAAATAGGGAGATGATTACTTATTTTTAAAAATCCTATTAGGCTTATTGTGTCTAGGATGGATTTTTCTCTGTTTACTTCAAAGTGATTATATTGAAGCATCTTCCCTCGTTAATATTCCTTTCTCAAGCTTAGACAAGCTATTTAAAGCTTTTAATCTTCAATCTTTGCCGTCAGCCATGATCAGTGGCAGATGGCTCTTTACACTCTAAAATTCTCATCCTAAGATCATAGGGTTTCTCTGGCCTGGTCAACCTGTAACTGTGATCCCTGGAATTAAGTTTTGGGAAGTTCTGCTTGTTTGCTGTTTGATTTAGTTTTTATATTTAGCACAAAAGCTCTATTTGGAGTCATCTCTGAAGTTTTGACGTTGTGATGACTATGTAATCAATATCCATTTTGTAAAACATGTCTAACACGAGTCTACCTCAGGTTTGTCTCTTACATGTCCCAACTGCCGTGTAAGTGTGTTCAGACATTATTTCAAGTACAACAGTTTACACGATAATGTTTCAGTCTATTTGATCCATACATGGAATTAACTTTGATTATGTTAGGTGCTTTTGTGCCTAAAAATTCAATCTGATAGCATTTTCTTAGAATGAAAAGAGAAGGGAACTAATGTTTCAGTACCTGCTGTGTATGTTCCAGACATGGATTATCTTATTTAACTTTCACAAAAATCCTGTGGGATTAGCATTACGTTATCCTCATATCACAAATGAGTAAGCCCAAATTTAAAGGCATAGAAACCTAACCAGTGTCACATAATTTAGAGATATTGGGACAGATACTCAGATTCAAAACTTACTGGCTTCAAAGACCTAATATTTCTAGTACTCTATGATTTTTGAAAAGTTTGTTGTAGTCTCTTTTTTTGTGTGATTTTGGAAAATGTGTTCCAGCTTCCAGCCAAAATTAAAAATGTGAGCCTCGAAATATTATATGTGGATATAATAGGTGATTGTTAGAAAATTTACCGGAAAAGAATCATGTGGGCTTAGAGATTACAAAACAGAATAAAGGCAACAACAGTGATTTCAGTAATTGCCCAAAGGACACAGACCATCTGCAACTGAAAGACAAATACCATCTTTGTAAAGGAGCCTACACTTTATCTTCAGAGTTTGGCCTTAGGTGGCATTTGAAGTAAAATTCAAAGTGCTCTATCTCTTGAGGTGGCAAGTTAATTATTACAAGCAGAAGCAACTTAACATTGAAATTCCAGGAAAAGGATAATAAACCTTTCGAGATCTTTACTGATCATTGTAATTTACTGGTTATCCCATTTTAATGTTCCAGATTGTTTGATCTCTTCTGGGCCCCATTTTTTCCCTATTTTTCTAAATCCTATTTAATAGTAATATATCTATTATTTATTATTTAGTTATTATTAAATAATACTATTTAATGATATTTAATAACAAACTTACTCTTTATTGTTTATTATTATCCAAAAAATATATCTATCATTCATTATTATCTTTATGGCCTACCAAATGGTGTAGTACTTTGTATTCAACGAGTGAGAAATCCCTGGCAGCTGTCTTGTGTGTTCTTTGCTCCTCTAACTCCTTATTTTCATGGTTCCTGCTATTCATATGAACTTCATAGTACTTAATTAGATGCTGCTGGTGGATAACTAGTACTAAAAAATTAAGTGTTAACAGTTTTTAATGGCTCTCTTTCTGCTTTTAGGGTAAATGTAGGTAGGTCACATGACTAGTGTCTTGGTTTTGTTATTAGTAAGATCAGCAATCCTGTCTCCCTTTATGAATTATTTGATGATGAGTACATTGGTTCAGTGTCTTTTAAAATTCAATAAATAGCAAAAGTGGCCTTACCTTCCTTTAGCACTTTACTTTGTGTCATAACTTGAAAATTACTTGAATATTTTGAGAGAATTATGCCTAACATTTTATTATAGAAATGTGCAAAGGAACAGTAATGACTAACAAAGAGCTTATGTTTCTTAACTTTTAATGGTGCATCTTATGTTTTATCTTCTAGGATTGCACAAATCCACGATACTTAGCTGCAGGTTCTTCCAATGCTGTCAAGCTCAGTAGGTTTTTTGATAAGGTAATAGCTTCAATTAAGTTATTTTTAAACTTAATTTATATACTATGAGAGCTTAAATTCTTTGTAGAATGCTTTGTCCTTTTATTCCTTCATCCTGAACTTCATAGCCTGAATGCTTGTTTTGATCTCTCTTATCTGTTGGTATAATTGCTCAAGTCCTGCTGCCGTAAGTGTTCTCTAAGCAAAGGATGAAAGCTCCTAGATTTAAATGAGTTATTTTAAAAGATACCTAATTTCGATTCTTAAAACAAATTATGTTTTCCTATATTCCAGCTCTTTTTGTAGTTATTCATATCCTTCAACCCCCACGAACCCAGGAGATTCTGCTTAGTTGAAGCCTTGAGTTCTTTTCCCTCTCTCAGCTATTAATGTTCTCCACATAAATGTTATCTTTATTTTTAAGGTTATGTCATCTCCTAGATTCCCTAATTTTCCCTATCAGAAAGCTTGTGTTCCAAATATTGACTCTTGCTAGCATCATCTTACGTCCTGAACTGGAATGAAAATGTTGAATGACTCAGCATACTGGTAATTTAGAGCACTGTTTGTCTTTCCTTTCCAAGGCCGTATGGCTGCATCACACATAGTGTTGACCAAGTTTAAGGCATTTGCCTAATGTTGATATGACATAATAAAGTAAAAGAGAATATATTTCTATATGTATTATTAAAAAAGATTCATTTCTCTATTACATTTCCTTTTAAGGGTTACAAGAAAGACACAGCCCTTCTCATAGCTCTTCTTTATGAATCATTTTTCTTTTACCATTTAGGGATCTAATATTTGGCCCTTTTGTCCATTATGTCATGATAAGATAAGCCCCACACCCCTCCCTGTTTAATATTAGACCACTGGGAATTTTTGCTTCATTGCACAACTTCCCAACTGGAGTGTGGCAGATAAAGTACAGGTGTGCTGACATAGTTGAGTCCCTCAGTTCAAGCAGCCAGAGTCCCCTGGGCTGAGTGATCGGCAACCCCCTTCATTTAACCCAGTGTGCTATACAAATATTAGTATTTTCTGAATGTGCCATGACATGAAAAATCCTGGGAAGCACTGCAAGGGACCGGATTTTCTCTCCACATTTTTTTCAAACTTCAAACATAAGAACTTCCATTTAGTTTAGACCTGTGTCACCTTCTGATATACTCTTCTGTCTGCTGAGAGGAATAGCTTATAGATTTTGGTCTGACTCAGAAAGATTCCACATTATATTGCTTAAATTTGTTAATAATTTGTTAATTTGGAAATTGGTAAAGGGAATAAAAAAGTACAAACCTTCAGTTATAAAATGTGTAAGTCACGAGGATGAAAAGTACAGCATAGAGAATATACTCAATAATACTGTAATAACTTTGGTGACAGATGGTTACTACACTTACTGTAGTGAGCATTTTGTAATGTATATAATTGTCAAATTACTATGTTGTAATAACCGGAAACTAATATAATATTGTATGCCAACTATACTTCATACTTCATAAAAGCATACTTCTTTTATTCTTAGCTTCATAATTCTGGATTCCAGTGTCTTAGAGTTAATCTGCAGCTAATCTGTATTCTTATCTAATTGGGTTTTCTTATTCACAACAGCTCTGTGTAAAGAAAATCATACAGCATCTGTAAACTTAAAGTTTCTCAAGTGTTAGAACAGAATTCATTATTTTTTTAAAAGACTTATTTATTTGAGGGAGAGAGAGCAGACATGCGAGCGGGGGTGGGGGGGCAGAGGAAGAGGGAAAGAAGCAGACCCCCCCATTGAGCAGGCTCAATCTCAGCACCCTAAGATCATGACCTGACCTGAAACCAAGACTGAGATGCTTAACTGACTGAGCCAGCCAGGTACCCCTCATTATTTTTTAAAATTATTTTCTCTTATCTGAATTTTAAACTCTAAACCTATTTTAAACTCATTATATTAGGGTATATATTTTGAGAGCTTTTTTCCAATAGTAGTGATGGATTTGTGCAGATACATCCATTGCTTTACCTCATTTCTCCTGCTGACCAAATACAGACAGTTCTGAAACTACTGAATTAAGGGTGCAGATTCAGTCCATGGAAAGAAGCTCATTGAATGCTTTTGATCTCCATTGAGGACCTACCGAATTTATCTCCATTGAGGACCTACCGAATTTATCATTACCCTGGGGATGTGGTAGTTCACTACATTACACAGACTCCTCTGTAAGGAATAGCTGGACTATTATAGTAGTAAAAGTGCTCTGCTTTTATCTTGTGGATTCTGTTTTGTATATTTGGGCTGACTGAAACTTTGAGCCAGATTTGCTTCCTGAGAACTGCATGAATTATTATGTCATTCTGTGATTATTTAGTCATTTTTGTGTGTTCGTTTATTTTTTGATCCATTATTAATGCTTTGGGGAATTAGGCAAGCTTTTATGGAAATACGCCCACAATCCTGATCTTATTAGCTCTAAACTATTGAAAAGACTCTTAATTTGGATACATGCCTTTTAGTCCCATTAGTGGCAACTGCAGTGAACCACTTTTCCAGGGATGTTTGCTAAGCCCTTTAAAGTCTTTATTTGTTTCTCACAGGTCATAGAGAAGAGATACTTTCTGAGAGAAGGTAATCAGGTCTGTATCTATTCTTAATAAAGTGGGTTCTTAAATTTGGAGAGGTGATTTCCAAATTTACTTTCAGAAGTGGTTAAAAAAAGGAGGGGGGAATCTTTTGTAGGCACAAGCATTTTCTTCTGTCCTCAACACAAAAGGGAAAAAAAATCAGATCAAGGGGAAATAAGGTTCTAAGAAACAAAAAGAATACTGGGATAAGGTTACATTATAAAATAATAGAAGGAAATCATTTGCTTAAGACTCCAGAAGTATATATGCAGAACCCATCACGATGCAGGCAATACCTATAAAAGTGCAATTGGTGGATGTTACGAGATTCACTTTCACCTTCCCTGCTTTAGATGACACTACCACCAATTTGTTGGCAAATGTTATCCATTTTGGTAGAATTTAGTTTTCTATTTGATCAGAGTAAAACCTTAGACCGTTCTTTAAGGAACAACAGGCCTACATACAGACACAGAAAATAAGGGAGAAAATGGTAAAGGCTATTAGCATTTGAACTCTGCGAGCTGACTTAACGTGATTCTCTTTCATGCCTACAGATTCCAGGCTTTCCTGATCGGAAAAGGTTTGGGGGAGGAACATTAAAGAGCCTTCATTACGACTGAATTGCACTCATCGTCTGGGCGACCGAGCAAGCCGTTGCAGTTGTGCACAGCTTCCTTCTTGCCGTGTTGATGATTAATGTTGCAGCCTTTTCACAGAATCATCTTAAAAGGCCACCCTACAGCCTCACCCTTTAATGGAAAGCTGAAAGGAAGTGACCATGTGGGAGGTCCAAACTTTGTCCCCATCCTCTCTGTTCCTCACCTTTCTGTCCCTGTTTCTCGATTATGTAAAAGCCTTGTGGAAATAGGAGATGTTGTCAAAATGATGCAGTAAATGAGCAGCGACAGAGTGCTGCAGAGAAAATTTACTCTTCCCAGAACTGGAAGGTTTTTATGGGTCTATAATTTTCCCACACTCCTTGCTGGAGGCTTAATTAAGTACTTCAAAAATGTATCTCTGTTGTTTGACCCTCTTGAGGGGAAAGGTTATGTTAACCAGCCCTGGATCGTGCACCCCAAACAGTCTCTGTCATTTTCAAAGAAGCAAAATGGTGTTATTTGATTGTGTCCCCTCTCATCACACATGAGGATGCCTAAAAATAGCAGCCCTCGTGTCCCGTTCCTCTCCTTTGCAAGTGGTTCAGTGGCTAGAAGAGGCGGACTCAGAGCTGGAGTTAAATATAAATAGATTAATAATACATAGAGAATGTCAGTACCAGAAAAGAAGAATTCTCCGAGAAATGGACAGCTCACAAAATCCTTCACTCTCGGTTCCAGATGTCTGCACTGTCTTACTGTGTTCTATTTGAAAATAGGTGGGGTGAGATCTCAGACCTGCATGAGGGCAGCAAGAGAGAGTTACGGCCCCTTCAGTTTCTGTGTTTTTTAAGGAAAAGTCAGCTCCTGAAATGTCTCTTAACTGTAGTCAGTAAACTAAGAATTTTATTCTGTGTCAACAATGTATTTATGGAGAGAAGTAAAAATAAGTTCCACAGCAACACATTTACATGAATTATGGACTAGGATTCTTAGATTTCATAATCCAACGTTTTTTGAGGGTGGTGGTATATGTGTGTGTATGCATAATTGTTCATCGTTACTTTTTTTACCCATTTTTTCTGCTTGTTTAATTCTCTCTGCCCTGGTTCTTCTTTAATGTATAGACCTCGTTTCCAAAAACTGCTATTTGCTGCCTTATTCAACACCCATTTTCCTGCTTTGGCTCTGCAGCAGGTCAAAATCACTCCTGATTTTGTTCCATATTAAAAAAATAATAATAAGCACACAATTTTAGCTTCTCATTTTAAAACTAGGCAAAAAACACTAAATTCACTATCTCTTGCATTTTAATTAAATTTCAGAAGTCCTTTGGAAATCAAGGTATGCTAAAAAGAGGCTCTTAGAATGAGAACGTTAGACAGTGCTTTTAGAAAGGCAGTTGTAGGAATCTGGGAAAGGATTCTTAAAGCACTTTTAGTCAGCTAGAATATTCTCCAGTCTTTCTTTGCATCCTCGGCCATAAGACTTCGCACACAAAATTTCTTTTTACACAAAAAAGGGGGCTATGCAAATCAGGCTGTGTATGTGGAGTTTGGCACAAGCCTGTTGTGACAGAGGCTGTGCAGGTAGGAAGCAGAAAGCCAATGCATACACAAAGACCTGAACCAACTAAAGTTCTTTGTATGCCTCTTTTAAAAAATAAAGTTTAGGGCGCCTGGGTGGCTCAGTGGGTTAAAGCCTCTGCTTTCAGCTCAGGTCATGATCTCAGCATCCTGGGATCCAGGCCCTCATTGGGCTCTCTGCTCAGCAGGGAGCCTGCTTCCTCCTCTCCCTGTCTCTCTGCCTGCCTTTCTGCCTACTTGTAATCTCTCTCTCTCTGTGTGTCAAATAAATAAATAAAATCTTTAAAAAAAAAAATAAAAATAAAAAAATAAAATAAAAAATAAAGTTCAAAAAATTATACTTATGAAAAAATAAAATACAACAACACAAAAGCAAAAAATGAATGTATAACCCTTTCCTCCTCTCCCCCTTTTTTCCTCTTTCTTGCCCTTCATTAAAAAAAATCTTTCTCGGGCGCCTGGGTGGCTCAGTGGGTTAAAGCCTCTGCTTTCGGCTCAGGTCATGATCCCAGGGTCCTGGGATCGAGG
>LNAC01001296.1:97674-208374 GCA_002007465.1 Ailurus styani
CCCCCCACCCTGCCTGCCTCTCTGCCTACTTGTGATCTCTCTCCCTCTGTGAAATAAATAAATAAATAATCTTTAAATAAATAAAAAATAAAATAAAAGTAACCCATCACTGATGGCTTCAGGGTCAGCCTTGAAAACAGTACTCCTCAACTCCATTTCTTCTTGTGGTCAGGCTTGACTCCCTAAATTACAGTTTTCTGGGGGAAAAAATGATTTTTAATCTAAAGTAAATTTGCTGCAAGTATTAGTAGCAGCAAAATAAGGCTGTTTGCTAAAATGAATGTTATTATGTTATTAGCCAAAATTCTTCAAGAAGAAGCATAATTTTTGCCAAGACTTCCTGAGACCTGCTCATCAGAGTTGCTTTTGGATGATCAACAAATGTAAATACCGAAATACTTCCTGAAAAGTGTTAATTAAATCTTTAATTTTCTTGATGGAACAAGTTACTGGCAATAGAGAAAGATGATTTTTTTTTCCTGTTGTGATTTAAATGTCTAACCAATGTTGTTACTTATGGTGGAGGCAACCAGACGTGAAGGCACATGGTCACTTGTCTGTCCTTCCAGTGGCAGGACCCTCTGTTGGAGTCCAACTAAAGATTGGGTTGGCCTCTCCACGTCCATGCTCTGAAAAGAATTGCTGCTCCCAAAGGGGTCAGTCCATATCAGCTATATCTCAGGTTCTCAGAAGTCCCTAAACTTGAGGCATCCGTGGTGGATTCCAAGTGCCTTGACACTGCTGTTTGTCCATTCTGAAAATGGACTGTGTGGAATTGATGTGCTGCGCCATCAGACTGAGATGAAGAGCTCCTAATTGCTGCCATGACCAGAGCTTTTGAGTGTGTATTTTCACAGTGTATGCCAGAGCACCCAGCCTAGGGAGTACCTTCTATGGGTTTTTAATAAATATTGGTTTAATTAAAATTTTTAAATACGGGTAGCATCTATTTTAAGGAGTTTGAAGGTCTAACAGGATGTCTACATTGATTTAAAATTCAAAAGAGGATACTGTTTGGGGGGAAGGAAGAGAAGGAAATAAAAAATTCATTCCTCTGTAGTCCCCAGACTAAGATAAATCACTGTGGTAGGAGAGGAAAGCTTCCAGGTGATCTAGCCCTGAGAGAACCCTGAACCCCTCAAATATTCCCTGGTATGTTTGCCTGAGGCAGAATTGGAGCTGGAGCCTACCAGGGCTGCTCAGTAGAGTATGAAAGGGGTCCGACTTTCAGTTGCTATTAGCACCTCCATTTAAGGGTTGAAAGCAATGGCTTTTACATTCAAATGTGCATAAAAATCCTCTGAAGTTTTTAAAATGCAAATCTTGGGATTTCATCTGCTCCCACTTGCCAAATTCTGTGTACATAGGATAGGGCCAGGGTTTTATATTTTTAACAGGCAAACCAGGTGATTCTGATGCAAATAGTCCAGGAGCCACACTTTGGGAAAGATGATAAACGCTTATCACAAAGCAGAGAATACATCAATGTAGACTCTCTACTTAAGAGCCAACCTTTACAGTTTATCAGAATTCACCCTGGGCTTCCTTTCCTTGATCTCACCTTAATGAACTGAGCTACTCATCCCTCTCAGGGTTATACATGCCACACAGTCATGAAATGATTGTCACATCCACTATTGGCAAAACAGGAAATGATTGTTTTTGATGTACTGCTACCATTTTTATTATTACCATGTTCTACTTCCAGGTGTATCTATTTCTAATAAGATGCCTTGCCATCTTATCCAGGGTCCCTCTCTTGTACCACATTTGTTTTCTCAGCTGGCTAATCCCTAAGCTTTACCAAGGCTATCAGTAAGTACCAGTCAAAGACGAAATCCCTGAACTCCCAACACAGATGTAAAATCCTGCTCAGTCCTAGCAGGTACATTTATCAGTTCCATCTGTTTCTTGGAAACCCTCTAACTATAACTCCTCTATGTCCATCCTGGAGTGATTGCTCTTCAGCCTTGTCACACTCCTTCACATTGCCCTGTAACAATCCCCAGCACCCAGGATGTAATGTTTTCCATTTTCTTGGTATGGATCAGTGGTCATCCAACTGGAATGGGTACAAATATCCCATCCAAGAGGTACATGGGCCCCGATAATGTTAGGGTAATCATTTTCCAGGTCATCAATCTGCATGTGTATGTTAAAATTGATCAGCTTGTGAACACAGCTCAATGACAGTTACTTCCCACTTGTGCGTGCTTTCACAATCGTCCTTTTCCCACAACAGAAAAGAAACCTCTTATATAAGAGTATGATATACTGGGGCACCTGGGTGGCTAAGCGGGTTAAGCCTCTGCCTTCAGCTCAGGTCATGATCTCAGGGTCTTGGGATCGAGCCCCGAATCGGGCTCTCTGCTTGGCAGGGAGCCTGCTTCCCCTTCTTTCTCTGCCAGCCTCTCTGCCAACTTCTGATCTCTCTCTCTCTCTAATAAAAAAATAAAATCTTTAAAAAAGAAAAAGAATATGATATATTGCCCCAGGGTGTAAATGGCTTAAGATGCCAACAAAAGGACTATTCTAAGTATTTAAGGACTTTGTTCCACTCACACAATTATTCTTTTTTAAAAAAAAAAGTGCAGAGGAAGAGTTCTTGAGAGCAAAGACAAGAGAGTTTTGGTAAGAAATATCCAAGGCTGTGGCACATTATTTCATGGCAAGGCTTCTTGTTTGGTCTATCAAAATATCAAAATAACATTTCTGTGAAAAATAATTATACAGGCAAAGGAGTATAAAATTAACATTTATTTTCTCAACACTTTCTGAATAAATGAGTTAGAAAAGGCACACCGGAGTGAGTAACAAATTCAATGATTTCAATAGCTGGGTAACCAAGCCTCTGCCAAGCAGGTTTCCAATTATTTCCTTGCAACAAAATTAAAGGAGAACCTAACATGGTTATTGATAGGTCATTAAAAATGATGTTTAATGATAGATCACTATTTGATTTTTGATAATTCAGAAGAAGAAGTGATATTGTAACAAAGTTCCTTCCATTCATATCTACTTATTTATGACAAATTTTCTTAACACATCTGTAAAACCAAAAAATAAGAGTAAAGTGATGCTGAATCCTGTCTTATTCCAGAAATAAGAATTACAAATAAGAATTATTCAGGGGCGCCTGGGTGGCTCAGTGGGTTAAGCCTCTGTCTTCAGCTCAGGTCATGATCTCAGGGTCCTGGGATCGAGCCCCACATCGGGCTCCCTGCTCAGCAGGGAGTCTGCTTCCCCCTCTCTCTCTGCCTGCCTCTCTGCCTACTTGTGACCTCTCTCTCTGTGTCAAATAAATAAAATCTTAAAAAAAAAAAAAATTCATTCATGGATATATGAACTAATGGAGGAGACATCACCTTATTTAAAGAAACATTTCCAGAAAAAATTACCTTTTATATTTATTATTTATCAAAATATATAATATATCTGGGTTACTGTCCTAGAGAAGAATCTTCCAGTCTCCTGACTGGAGGGTAAAACACTTCTTGATAGCATTCTCTGAAGTGCACTGAAAGGAGGGGGCTGGAGTTTTCGTCATTGCTTCTTACACTTGGTTTTGGACCTACTCTCCACTCTGGTACCTGTGAGTCTGGAACTTCTCTGACTTTTCTTCTTTTTAAAGATTTTATTTATTTATTTGACACAGAGAGAGAGATCAGATCACAAGTAGGCAGAGAGGCAGACAGAGAGAGAGGAGGNAGAGAAGAATCTTCCAGTCTCCTGACTGGAGGGTAAAACACTTCTTGATAGCATTCTCTGAAGTGCACTGAAAGGAGGGGGCTGGAGTTTTCGTCATTGCTTCTTACACTTGGTTTTGGACCTACTCTCCACTCTGGTACCTGTGAGTCTGGAACTTTTCTGACTTTTCTTCTAGAGCTTCTGTAGAGCGTAAACATTATTTGTACTAGAACCTAAGAGAAGCGGATACCTGGTGTCTCTGATTCCTGGCCCTTTTCAAATTCTCCACCTCGCACGTTCCCTGTATCGGTTCACTGAATCTATCCTCTTCTGCCTGGTTTTAGCATCTTTGTTCTTGTTGCTCACAGCTTTGATACTGTGACTCTGTTCTGGTTCGGAATATGTTTGCCTCGTCCCCGCATAATCTGCTCTCTCCACTGGGTGTCTTTTGAATGCTAAAAACCACACCCTGCCCAGAAGGCACGCCTCTTCCCCTGCTCCAGATGTCTGCCAAAACTCTCCCCTTCCCTGTCTTCCCTCACCAGACCCCTCCATTCTGCCCTAAACACGGTTCTTTAAATGCACTTCCTCTTCTCTGTGTTCGCACACTCTTTCCTCTGCTCATGCCCTATCCAATTCATTCTGTGCAACTTGGCTCAGATATCATCTCCTTTGGGAAGCGTTCCCTGCCCTCCTATTCAGGACTATGTGCCCCTCAATCCCTCCGATAGCTCCTGGGCCCTTCCCTGTCACAGCAAGTATGGTTCTGTTGTAAGGCCTGTTTATTTCAGTCTTCTCCAGTATGCTGGTCTCATGAGAACAGGACTAAGTCATCTTTTTTTATCCCCTACATCTCACAGGATCTGGCACATAGCAGGTCCTCAAAAATTGTAAAATAAAGCAACGAGTGTATGATCGCATTAAATAAAATGTAAAACCATCAGACACAAAATCAGATAGTTCCTGACTTTTATTTATTCTCCTATCCCCCGTGTGTATATGGCACAGTGCGTGGCACATAGTAGTTATATAAAGACATGTCTTATTGCATCACAATCATAAAAACAGAAAAAGGAAATACAGTTAAGCCAGTTAGAAGAAATCCATAAAGTTCGGTGATAGGTTATTCAATTTTCAAATGTTTTCAAGCCCCTCAAAGTAATTTTCATCCAGTCAGGGATCTGTGACTACTTTCTTCCTCTTTGGGAAATCTCCCACACCTTAGGAAAGAACTTAGACACTTCTTAAATCTGCCTTCACAACTGATTCAGTGGAAAAAACATAAGAAGTTTATGGGAAAATAAAGCAGTAAAGCTTTTCCCTTGTCTTTTATTGACTCCCATTCATTTTTTTCCCCTAACCATCAAAGACGAACTTCCAAGATCGATAGATTTAAGACCCAAAGAACTCATAAACTCGGATGTAAGAAATATTTTTTCTTGAATTCATTTTTTATTTTGAGTCTGCATACTGCAGTAATAACAAAAACAGCCTCAGTAAAACTGGGGCCTCCCCCAACACACACCACTTCCTCCCAGGTGTGTATATAAATTCCGGGAAGCTTGCATAATACCATAGAGTCATCTGTCTATGCTGACATATGCTGAGATGTCCTATAACTGCCTGGAACTCAAGCATCAAGCCACACAGTTTTCTACCAACCTGTCATTTGTTGCTTTAGTCTGGCCCTCTCCCTGCTAATGCCTCATACACAGGCAAATCATTCTGCTGCTACTGCAGTATGCTGGAGCCTGGGGACCTCTGGGGGGAACTTAGACCCATTTATGTGGAGCAGAGGGTCTAAACTGGCAGCCCATATTTTCAAACCTGCATGAATGTTTTTGACATCATTATATCCATTATCTCCCACTGCTTAACAAACCACCCCAAAACTTAATAGCATAAAACACACCATTCTGTTTGCTTACAATTTTGAGTCAGCAATTTGGACTAGGCTTTGCTGGTGATTCGCCTGCTATTCTTACCTGGGATCATTCACATGTCTGTCATTATCTGATAGATGGATTGCCTCACACACATGTCCCACAGTTAGTGCTGACGAACCTGCCCTAACCTTTCTCTTGGTGTGGTTTCTCATTCTTAAGAAGACTGATAAGCTTCTCAGTACGGTAATCTCAAGTAGTAAGAAATGGACAAATCCCAAGGCACAAGTACTTTTCAACCCCCTGCTTGTGTTGTGTTTGCTCTTAACCAAAATTTAAGATTCAAGGAGTCAAGAAAAAGACCATTCTCATTGGGCAGAGCAATAAATTCAACATTACAAAAGAGCACACATACCCAGGATGGGAGAAAATTGTGGACATTTTGCAATCTACCACAGTGGTTTTATCCATGCATTCATTCATTTGTTCTGGTCCAATGTTTAAAAATTGGAGCTTCATAAAGAAGTCTTACCTTGAAATACCACCTAGCCTACATTTCCTGCCTGGTCTGTTGCATTTAAGTTTGTGATAATAAAGCCTAGTTTACAAGATTGATTTTGTGAAATTAAATGAGATAATGTCTGTGGAAAAATCTGGCACAAACAGGCACTTGATATATGGTTTCTTTCTTCCTGAATACAATTAGCCAAGAAGTGGAGGTCTGACCATGGCTAAGGAGAATAGCCAAGATCAAGGGCAAAAGAGTCATAGAAAAGGTGGCTGGAAAATAATCTCTCGGTGTGTTTTTAGAAGGCTAAACATATTAGGAAACAAGATTCTTAAAGAATTTATGAAAACACTACATGTATTTAAGAAATAAAGAGGAAGAGTAGTAAACATCTCGGTTTGTTTTAAGTGAAGTGCTTCAGGCTCTGGAGAGTTCACCCAG
Source organism: Ailurus styani (assembly GCA_002007465.1). Taxonomy (NCBI): domain Eukaryota; kingdom Metazoa; phylum Chordata; class Mammalia; order Carnivora; family Ailuridae; genus Ailurus; species Ailurus styani. Next base: position 104,194 of record LNAC01001296.1, read on the forward strand.
CTCATCCCTTGGAGGCATTTCTGGACACTGTCTAGCCCCCATCCCTGTTTCATGCTATTGTGTGTAAACACCTGTGTCCAAGCACAATTCATTCTGTCACGCTCTGCAGAGAGTGAACACCCTGCCCTCTCTTCCTTCCAGGCCTGAGTCAGACTGAGGGGGGAATCCTCTGCCACACACAGCAGGTACTAACTACCAGAGTTCCTTCCTGGAGAGCTTTACATTCTCTGTCTTTAGTAAGAAGCCTTCTTCTTTTCACTGAAACACGTAATTGGCTAATCTTTACCTCAGATGAAGAGAAGATAGGCCTCTGCAAACTCTTCCAAAAGCAGCCGGGGTTTAACAAAAACCAAAGGCAATTGTGTAAGCAGTTTGAAAATAAGCATGCTGGACTTTCTCCCTAGTTATCAGTTAGCCAATTCTTGTCACTGGTTTAAGCTGCCTGCTAACCAGGGAGCACTGTGAAGTGGTGGGAATAACATCCAGAGAGTGGGTTGAAGGAGGAACAGAAGCATTTGGGCTTCATACCTTCTCTGGGCCTGCGTTTCCTGAAGTCATCCCACCTGCAGCAGAAGGAAAATGGCTGAGTTGAAGGTAAGAGACTCTGCCAAGTTTGCTGTAGCTTCTTCAGCCAGAACCTATGGAAGCTTCTGAGAATTCCAGACTGTCAGGGTCAGAAAGGACTTAGTGAGGTCCTGTTTCAAACCCCTGTGCTCAGAGGCTTCGCCATGGTGTCTGCAGGCATGGGGCTGAGGCTGGGGGGTTAAGGGAAAGGTGACAAAGAAAAGAGATGAGGCCTTCATTGTCTATCTATTGGCTTTGTTCGTTTGAACTGTTGTCTTGGGAACCTGTAGACATCATAAGTGCTCCCCTCTACCACGGGCAGATGCATTTCTCACTGTCTGCTTCCCAGACGCAAAGCCCTGTCTTCTTCCCATTGCTGCAGCTTCTTGGACTGCCTCCAGCTGACCAATTAGATTTGCTTCATCCAGTCAGTTATTTTGCGGATCCACAGTCAGTCCTTGGCCAGTAGAAGCCCTAGCACTTCCTCTAGAAAATAAGACCTTTTTATTATTTAATGTGCAATTGAAAAGTATGTGTGGTATGTGCTATTAATGGATAAACTCATGTTGTAATCCTCAAAATAAATCTGGGATATAGGCACTCTTGTTTCTATTTAACCAATAAGGGAAGGAAAGTTAGGACAGATTAAGTGACTTGCCCAAGGTCACTATTTATAGGTGATGGAGACTGGATCAGAATCTGGTTTGTCTGAATCCAGATCCCAGGCTCCAAAAAGAGCTTTAGTGGCATCTAATGAACTAAATGCCTTCAGTCCAGGTAAAGGGATTTTTTCCCCCAGTGTCTAGAACCATACCTAGTATCAGGGCCTGATACATGCATGTGGAACTGAATAGAACTGTCCAGAACTTTGACTCAAGCCAAGTGGGCCACACTGCAGGCTTCTTTCAGGATACAGAGTTTGAGCACTTGCCTAATGTCCTTCAGCTGATGCTGAGTTTGAAGAACCAAACATCTCCATAGTTAATAGAGATAACTGAAAACACTCCACACTGAAGTAAATGAACTTATCTTCATGCCTGACCAAGAGAAAGGCTACAAAAGAATGCTCATTCTTTCATTCAACAAATAGAGAAACTGCTTGAAGGAGACTGTTCCTGAGCTGAGTCTTAAGGGAGAAGTAGAAATTGGCTAAGTGAAAAGAGGTGAGGGCTAGAGGAAACAGTGAGTGCAAAATCATGGCACCTGCAGAGAGCCCAGAATGTTCTGGGAGCCGAGAGAGTTGTAGCTAAATTTGAGCTGCTGAAGGGAGAGCCAAGTTGAGATACCCAGGACATGGTGGGATGTAAGGATCTGGATCTCAGGGAAGTGGGTAGGGCAGGGAGAAGAGATATGACATGTCATCATCATATCAATGGTGGTAGCTATAGTCTTGGAAGAACGTGAGTACATAAAAAACTGTTCCCTGATGAAAATCCTATGGGGGAGTTCAGCAGGGGTTGGAAACATCCTTACCATTTATAAATAAATTATATCTAAAATCCTATCCTGCTGAAATTTTTAGCAACTTATTATGCACAGCACCAGCAGACCAATGTAAATTGCATGCTGGTCTTTGTTCTCAATTTCAAAGGCTTTCTTCCCTGCCTGCTGTCTAATCTCCACAAGCAAAGGTTAGCTCTAGAGATCAGGAATCCAAATACGGAGAGCCAGATTGCATCATTCTAATCAATAGACATTATATAAGTCAAAAAATATACTTCTCAGCTTTTATTTCTTCATTTTAATGGATATATCAACACAAAACCTCAAAGGTCATCACATTTACATAAAAGCAGCACAACTGGGGGAAGAAAATTCAAAAGATAAAATAATAAAATTAAATTTCAAATAGATCACCCCGTGCTCTTACATTGCTTCACTTCTACAAATCTTGATTTCCTCATTTCTAAAATGAAGAGCTGTTTAATATCCAGACTTTGCCCTCTCCCCCTCACCCCCGCCAAATATTTTGATTCACCGGGTCTGAGTCCGTGTTTAACAAATTTCTGGGGGTGATTCTATGAACCAGAGATGGGACCCACTAATACTGTCATTTCATTTGTTCCCTGTTTCTGCTGTAAACAAATGACCATAAATTTGGGGGCTTAAAACAACACATATTTATTCTCTCACAATCCTCTGTGAAATCAGTTTCACGAGGCTACAATCCAGCTTCCCCAGACTGCCCACATTCTGCGACTGTGGCCCCTTCTCCATCTTTGGATATGCACCGCTCCAGCCTCTGCTCCCCTCACAGCACTGCCTTTTCCTCTCCTGTAGTCAAATCTCCCTCACCCTCCTTCTACTAAGGACAGTGTAATTACAATTGTGGTGCACCCAAATAATCCAGGGTAACTCATCTCAAGATTCTTACCTCACCGTCTGCAAAGTCTCTTTGAGGATATGAAGTAACACTCACATGTACCAGGGATTCCGACATAGATATCTTTGAGGGTCATGATTCAGCCTACCACAATCACCTGCAAGTTCCCAAAGATCTCTGTTCTCTGTTCCCAATGCAGTTCATTAGAAATACTGGACTCTTTCCACAGGAACAAGGTAGCTCTAATCGCATCTCCTCCCTGACTTCTCTCTCTTTCCTTTATGCTCAGTGAAAGGCAGTGAGGTGCACCATCTGCTCATCCCATCAGGGTGTTACCCAGAATCAGAGTCTGGAGAGAGCATCTCATAGACCTACTCTGACACACAGAGCACATCCCGGGGACCAGATGAGGATTAAAAAGCGGTATAGTAGGCAGCTGCCAGACCACCAACAGCACTGAAGTTACATGGAGCCCTGTGATCTGCCCTTTCATTTAGAAAAGATTCAGATCATTCTCTTGGAAAAAAGGGAAACCATATATTTTTTTTAAGTTTTTTTTTTTTAAGATTTTATTTATTCATTTGACACAGAGAGAGAGATTACAAGTATGCAGAGAGGCAGAGAGAGAGAGAGGAGAGAGGAGGAAGCAGGCTCCCTGCTGAGCAGAGAGCCCGATGCGGGCCTCAATCCCAGGACCCTGGGATCATGACCTGAGCCAAAGGCAGCGGCTTTAACCCACTGAGCCACCCAGGCACCCGGGAAACCATATTTTTATGTTGGGTCCAGGTATACAGAAACCTGGACTGAGGGAAACATACAAACTCACTTGCTTAATGTTAGATTTTCTTTTCTTCTTGCATAAGGTGTATTTGTACATAGTCACTGAACCAGCTGGGGTTGAATGTTTGGATTTTCACAGCTGATAGAAGCAGAGTCCCGATTCTGCCCTTGATCTCGGCACCTTGGGAAAGCAGCTGCCGAATACTGCTTCCACAAGTCAGGTGCCTTCAGCAGTAAGGGACATGGCATTTGAAAGCTCTAATAAACTCATCTGTAATTCTTCTCTCCGAGGATTAGGAAAACCAACTGACTGGAGAGTGAGTCAGCATTTTCCACCTCCTCTTCAGTCAATGCACCACAGATAAGATGCAGAAACCAGCTCAGAACTCACACCTTTCTCGGAGCTGGGTGGCTCCCTTCCAAACTACCAGCTGTTTTTTCTCCTTTCTTTTCTATTTTTTAAAGCAGTCAGAAGCAAATGCTTCAGAACTACATATACTAAGTGTCTTTTCCCTTGTTCTAAAAATACATATAATTCTGGACTCTGTTCTGAGACCAGCAGTTGTGAGGAATGGGGAAGGTTAATAAGTAAACCCACCCAGGGCGCCTGGGTGGCTCAGTGGGTTAAAGCCTCTGCCTTCGGCTCAGGTCATGATCTCAGGGTCCTGGGATCGAGGCCCGCATCGGGCTCCCTGCTCGGCAGGGAGCCTGCTTCCTCCTCTCTCTCTCTGCCTCTCTGCCTACTTGTGATCTCTTTCTCTCTGTGTCAAATAAATAAATAAAATCTTTGAAAAAAAAAAAAGAAGTAAACCCTCAGCACTCAAAACTCCCTGCCTCTCTTGTGGAGAGAAACACTGAGGCAGTTGAGCAGAGTGAAGGCGCTGTAATGCTCAGTGACTTCAGTCACAGATTGGTCTCGAGTTCCATTACACGGAACTGAAGATAACTTAGGGTCATTACCATTTCTCAGCAGCTCAAATTCAATGCCGCTGACAGTGAATGTGAGGTCCATTCTGAGAGAAGAAAATTGTATTCCGCGGACAGCCGGAATGCTGGATGCTCGGCCATTTCCCAAAGAAATCAGCCCAAACTGCATGCTGCTGCTGTTAACCTATCTGTGTATAATAAAACTCGGTGTTTTTGGTGCCAACAGATTTTCAAATATACAAAAAAAAAAGTGTCTGGAGGCAAAAAGAATAATTTTACTTCCATTGCTTTCTAGGTCATAACTTTTCACATTTGATATTCCTCCCAAATATAGCAGTTATCGGCCTGATCATTGCTTACACATCCGGGCATATTGCATTTAGCTCATCCTTCTCTATGCTGCTGAGATCTCTGGAGGGCTTACCTTCCACCCACTTACATCCTTCTTATATCTCTTAAAGACATGTGTTCAGATGGTGGCATTTCACTCACTGAGCAAGTCTGCACTTTCATTATCCTAGGCTAAAATTAAGTACATTTATTAGGAACAACTCTGGGAAGAAAATGGCCATTTTTTAATATTTAAGTTAGAGAAACGTGGGTTTTAGCCCCACTGTAAGCAGCATACGTACACTCAGAATAGGCTCTAACTGAAAGGCTAAATCAAACAATAGATATCTATTGAGTACCTTCTGGTAAACCAGGCACAGGGCACATAACGGTAAACAAGACTGCTCTGGTCACAGATTCCACGGGGCTTATCAACTGACAGAGAAGCCAGACAGTGAACAAGAACTCGCAGGTGTGTTAAGTGTTGTAAGAGTAAATTCAGGTGCTCCCATACTTTTCTTTGTTGAGAAAGTCCCTAACTTTTTCCCTCTCTGGGTATAGAGTAAAAAGCTGGCAATCAAGTAGACACCACTGTACCATTGTGGGCAGACTCTGGTCTGACACTTCTCCTGAAAGCCTCTCATATCTTCAAACTTAGTTTTCATGTATCCGCAAAAATAGAAATATATACACAAGCGTTCCATAGCTGAACCAGATAATAAGAGTTTGCTGTAGATTGGATCCACATGCCTCTTCATGGCTGCTTATTTCAGAGTATGGAGGGGAATGGAGCTCCACACACAGGGAGGTTGCTGTCCAAGCCCAGCAAGATCCCACAAATCTGGAGTTGACGGGATGTCCGAGTTACCTCCCTTCTCCAGAACTCCCTGGTGGAAAAAAGAATTAAAGAAGTTGTTCTTGGAGTAGGATCATTAAGAACAAGCCCATAAATCAACTAAGTACAGCTAAGGGTGGAGAGTCTATGCAATATCTGGCAGTCTTCTCCCAATTAATTGGTGGTCTTTAAAATTCACACAAAGCATTATTTCCTTGCCTGAATAGTAGCCCACATGCTGACACAAAGCAAACATATTATATATGGAACATCATACAAACACATGTCCATATAGAAATTCTTACCTGCATTTAGACTACCAATGTTGTGAAATGCTCTTTTAATCCTGTTAATGATAGCCTTTGTGTCTTTGTCATATGTAGTACATTCCTGGATTTGGGAACGAGTGTGCCTCAGAAGACCCTCGCTGCCCGGGTGCCCTGCCAGAAGGACAGGTATCAATGAATAAAATATTAGCTCAGAGAGCTCTGGATTGTAGGAATGAATAACCAGCCCTTAGGCCAAAGCACCTCCACCCACCATCGTTCCTGAGATTATCTAGGAGTTTCACAAATCTTTAAGACAATTTGGATACAGAACAATGACAATATAAAGATTAAAGTGGGGTGGTGGTTACCTATGGGAAAGCACCCAATCTAAAATAGTAAGACTAACTATAGGACTTTCAGGAGGATCCCCTAGGCTCAAGGTTAAGAGGACTTCGTTATAGTCCCTTTGAACAGCCTGAGATATGACAGTGATAAGAAAATAACCGGTCCTAAAACTGTATCCACAAAGATATTTACTCTAGTGTTGGTTACAATAGCAAAAATAAGGCAAACAAAAATTTTTTTCAAATATTTTGAAGAATATTTTACGACATGAAAAAATGCTCACGATATAAGTATTTGCTCTCAAAAAAAAGTTGTGATCATTATAGGACTACACACATCATCCATCACTGGATCCCCATCTTGGAGGATAAGAATGGAAGGAAATATACCACTATGTCAACCTTGGGTTATTTCTGGATGGTGAGATAATAGGTTATATTTTATAAATGTTCTACATTATGCAGGTATCACTTTTCTATTCAGAGGGAAAGTTACCTAAACAGTTGCTACAAAATGTATGTATGGGTTGGAGATGGTTATCTCCAGATGGACGCCCCAGAGTGTCCCCATCCAGGACAGAATTCCCCCACTGAATTGCTTGGTGGGAAGGTTGGGATGGTTTTTGGATTGAAGTGATGTTGTTTACTGCCTCCTTTGTTTTAGAACAATCCTCAAGTCTGCCCTTACAATCTGTACGCTGAGCAGCTCTCAGGATCTGCTTTCACTTGTCCACGGAGCACAAATAAGAGAAGGTACAGTATTAGGACAATTCTGACCTGCAGACTGTGGGATTTATGACTAGTACTTAGCGCTGGCTCCTATACTGGGCCCTAGCCTTCCACGGCTGCCCAAAATTCTGCTCTTCATAGGCTGTGCTCTGGGTGATATCAGGGGATGGGTCTCATCTCCAGCTAGTATCAAGTGACTGGTGGAAGAAAGTGAGAAACCAGCTGTGCAGAGTCTGGAAAACACACACGTCCAGCTCCATTTATAAATTCTCACTTATATTCAGAAGAAAATGTCCCCAATAAACTGGCCTTCCCCTAAGGTTGTCCAGTTGAGTTTTCCATTTTGGTTTCCTTGATTTTTTTTTTTTTAAATAATGGTTAACTCAGAATTATAGATGATTCAGTATACCTTCTCTAGAAGATTGAAGTATTATGAAGTATTATGTTCTTTGCATGAAAATATTGGACAACTAAGCTTGGGCAGTTGAAAGGTCAAGTATTATGGCCCCTTGTGGTTTGAATTAATAAGGTTTTAATCTTTGGAATTTGCCTTTGTTGGAAACCAAGCACATTCATTAGCACAATGTGTCATGTTCCATGTTTGCTCTAATCCCACAAGCCAGGTCAATGAACTCACTGCCTTAATTGACTCCCATGGGGCACATTGAATGCAATAGAAGTGTGGTTAGGAGAGGCAGTAAGTGCTGTGGCTTAATCGAGTAGTGTCAAATTATAGGAGTATCAGGGTAGGGCCTCTGTGAAGAGGGCTGCTCCTGATATTGGAGATCTGGGAGGAGGGCAGTTGGTCTGCTACTGCTTAGTGGGAAGGACTGGGTTTACCTCCACAGACTCCTCCTGAGAAGCAAATGAGAGTTCAGCAGCACAATAGATCACACAAATAAAAAAGGTTGTTTTCTTTGGTGGTTAATTATGCCCACTTTGGAGTAATGTCCCCTGAGTTTAAATCCTACCTCCTTCTCTTTTCAGCTCTGTGACTTTGGGCATGTCATCTACCCTCTAAGAGCCTCTGGTTCTTCATTTGTAAAAGAGATAATGATAGTACCTATTTCATAGTTGTGGTGAGGATTAAAGGAAAGAATGCCCATAAAAAACTTACTAGCACATTGTCTGGCACACGGTTAGCACTCAATGAACATTAATTTTTGTGATCATCATTACTGTCACCATAGCAGAGTTTCTCCCTTCAGTACAGGGTATCCCTAGGACGCTGTCAGAGAACTCAGTATGAACTATCACAAGTGCTATGCTACCATGTCCATATCAATATTGCTTCTCTCTTGATAGCTATGTGCATGGAGGGAAGAAGAGATAGTTTCTTATACTTACCAAAGTTAATTCTATTGCTATTTAATCATCTCTGTCTTTCTCTACAATCCCAAACAGTCAAGGTAAGGTAAGCACACTAACAATTTCTGTCCATTCTAATTTATGACAACCTAGCCTCCATGACTATGTTCTTGACTTTATGGCCCATTCGCTAATGGGACACCTGGACTCCAGATTCTGCTGCCTACCCCCATTATTCAGTGATATCTTCAGCCAGCAGGAGCTTAGCTCTGTTCCAGGAGGCTGAAAAGGAGCTGTTGGCATTTCATTAAGAAGCTGGCACCATTCCTTGAATCAGAATTAAATCTCTGTCCAGGGCGATGTAATGCTGCCTGGAGAGTTTTATAAACAGCTAAAAAATAAGGGACAAAATAGGCCTGGTTCACCCATCTGTTTAGAATTCTCCAAAGGTATCCACAATAATTTTATACAAATGTTCAAAATCCCAACTGGAAAGAAAGAACCAACTCCCTCCATAGATGAACAAGCCTGGGATTCTTAGAGTGAGTCGCTACTCCTTTAAACCACAGAGTGGTGGGTTCTCACAAAACTATCAGAGATTATACCCGCCAAGGGTTAATTTTTATCAGATTAGTTAGCTGAGCCCTTAGGTACTGAGAGGGGAGAGTCAAGACAGAGAATGTGGAAAATCTGGACCATCACAAAAACCCAGATGATTAGGGATAGATAGACAATTCAACTAATATCTAGTAAATGCGCACCTACTGTGTGTGAGGCTTTCTAGATACATAAGCTGAATCCTTGCAACAATCCTAGGAGATAAGGATGAGAAACAGGATCAGAGAATTTTTGTAACTTGCCCAGGATCACACAGTTGCTTCTAAGATACACATATGTGCCCTTCACTGCGGACACTACTGGAAACTGCAGAAACTTAGTTTATTCATAGCCTGAAGTCCTAGGTCTAAGGTCATATCATTTAGAAGTGGAGGAATCAAATGGACACTGGATAAATCTAGCCCTGTTATCTCCCAAACAGTTCAGTGTGGGGCCAGGCAGACTCCACCCCTTGAAGTAGACTGACCTAGGGCTTAAGGGCCCACAGCCTATTCAAGCATTCAGTTCCATTGTCAGAGGTAGTTCTCCTTGTCATTCTGTATACTGCCAGAGTGATGGCCTCTGAAAGGACATGTTTCCTGCTTAGCGAGTTTCAGAGTCCCTCTCAACTTCTGGACAGTTCTCCTGGTGTCCTTCAGGACTTCTGCATCAGAGTCTTCTTCTCTTCTGAAGCCTGAGGTCTGGGTCCTAGCAGGGGGATCTTTGTCTCAGGCCTTGATATATACAAATAATAAAACTTGAAAAGGAAGGAAGCAAGGAAGGAAGGAAGGAAGGAAGGAAGGGAGGGAGGGAGGGAGGGAAGAAAAGAGAAAACAAAGTTACAAATATGCTTACTATAAGAATATATGGACGAATCTTACAATGTTGGAATACAGAGTGTTAATTTCCTAAAGTTCTTACAAATTAATATAAAAAATAAATAACCCAACAGAAAAATGGTAAAGGACTTATACAAATAACTCATTGTAAAACTACAAAGGACCAATAAACATACAGATCCTCGACCTTACTCATAATAAAGGAAATACAAAATAAAAATGAGATCCTATTTTTTTACCTGTAAGGCCAAAATTTTTTTTAATAGTACCCCATATTTGTGAAGACATGAGTCATCAGTCCCTCTCACTCATTACTGTTGTGAGAATAAAGTGGTACAATGATTTGGCAATTTTGTTTATATAGGCACTGGTGCTATCTGAGAGAACACACAAGAACATTGTTAAGCTCTGACGCTTCTGGTAATTGCACCTGAAGAAATTAGGAGAAAAACTGGAGGACCCATCTACCCTTAGGGACTTCTGAATTATTAAATTATTTCTACCAATAGCATGTATTACTTTTATATTTTTAAAAAAATATATGTTTAAAAAATAACAAAGAAACTACCCATATTCTCTCAATCTTTGTAGGATTCATTGTCCTCACCTTCCAGAGTAAGAATTAGTATCCAATGACGTATACACACTAATGTTTTTCTATGGATTTTCCTGTACAGACATCCCTCAAGGTACTTTTCCCTTCCTTTATAATTGTCATTGGGAAAGACAATTCTTCATTTTTTTGTCAGTATGGGAACCACCAAGAACCAGGAGCCTCAATTTGAAGAGTGATGGGTAGAGTGGAAAGGTAGGAAAAGGCCAGAGCTATGGGCAGCTGTGGCTATTAAGAAGTGATGCTGTGTCATTGTTTTTCACATTAAAGCCCACAGATCGTTGTTGACTTGAGCATCTTCCTGATGGTACTTCCTGAGCCAGTCTGCATATCCCACATAACACCACCCTAAGACTTATGTGTCCTTGTTTTCCCCCAGTTGGCTGTATAGGATTCTACCTTCAGTTTCTCACAAGCCTTTTGAATCCATCGACCAAGGCCATATCACTCACAACTGGGATGAAGTTGACCCCGACCCTAACCAGGTAAACTGGTCCTGTGCATTGGAGCATGTCATGTATACAAAGCCTTGACTATAAATATTTAAGTCAAACCTGGGTCTTTGAGAAATTAGACATTTAAAAAAAATGCTAAAGTATATCTGTTCTTTTGCTCATACTTGGGTAGGAATTTTGGAATTGATTGTGCATGTGCATGAGTGAGTGAGTGTGTGTGTGTGTTCATTTACTCTGCTTTCGGTAATGAGACAGATGTAATACTATAGTAGACTGAGATCTGTTTTTGTTTTTTACCTTTGAGAACTCCAGTATATCCCCTTTGCCTCTTAGCTTAGGTACATGTCACGAATAACAGGTATATAGTGCAGGAAGTAAAATAGACCCGGGTTTGCATCCCCGCTCCCCACTTACCTGCTGGGTCTTCGAGCCACGGTGTTTCACCTATACACTGGGGTGATCACATCTGCCATGCAGTGCTGTCGTGAAGATTACATGAAAGAACAGGTGTGAACATGCTTCACACTGTGCCTGGCACACGGGAGGCAAGACCCAGGACCCTGATACAGCCATGTTGATATATTCGCTTAAAGGAGGCAATATAATATTGAGTATAAAATCTTGAATTTTATATTCAGGTCAATGTGTTTATTTATTTTATATCATTTTTTATTCTGAGGTTCCTATCTGCCAAATTGGCAGAAAACAGCTTCATTTCAATCTTCCCTAGGAGTCACTGGTGTTAAACAATGCCAAAATAGGAGGAGGGGTTGGGCCTTGCTGGCTGGTCCTCCCTTTACTGGGTAATGTTGAGATCCTCACTGTTCGCTACCATCAGGCAGTAGGTTGGGCATGGAATCATCTGCCAGTCCACTTCTGGTTCTGTTGTCCCGGATAAGCCACACAACTCTTCCCTCCTTCTTGGAACTGCTGGGTACAGGCTCAGAAGTCTTCTTTGTATTCAAAGTCCACACAGAACTGTCAGCCAATTCATCTCTCTCTCTCTCTCTCATTCTTCCTTCCCAGGGCCCACAGAAATCTGATGCCTCCCGTTGGTTTACCAAGACAATGCATCTATACCTACAAATCCCTTTCCCCTAAATGCTTAACAAAAGCCAGAGTAATCATAGTCACTTTTGGTTTCCTCCTCTGCTCCAACTCTTCTAATTATGGAAATCTCAGAGAACTGAGTACCTGCTTGAATGCTACTTACTCCTCTCCAGCAGGGACAAAAGGGAGGCTTTCAGAGTGAAAAACCAAATGTGAGTTATCAACTTAAAATGTTAGCCTTCTCAGAGCCATTTTGAAATCAGGATATGTTGTCTAAATGACTGCCCCTTAAACTTGAGTGAAGTTTAATGTATGAAGCCAACATCCTTCCTGTTCACCACTGGCCTATTTTTGCCTCTCAGCATGTGGGAAAAGGTCAGTCCCTACTCCAGCCCCCAACCCTGTGGGCACCGTGCCCTACCAAGACCCAAAGTCCAGCTTTCAGCTCCAGCCCCTTTCTGCTTCCTCCAGTCAGGGCTCTTGTGCAGATCACAAGTTGCACAACCAACCTGGGGACCCCGTCTTCACCTCTTCCTTGAGTCTCACCTGGCCTCCTAATCCAGAACCACCTGACCACTTTCTCTCCCAACCTCAGGTTAAGAATGCCCCAGCTGACCATCCTCATTTAACCATCTAGTTCCCCACCCAGCTCGTAAAGGGCCATAAATTATTCTAGGGAAAGTCACTGCTCATTCTCTGGGAATCTGCTGGATTCCTCAATGGATTACATCTCAAATTTGCTAATTCCTCTCTTAAAGTTACAGTGGTCGTGCTTGTCTGTTTTTGACCAATAGAGACCTGACTGGGACTCTATCTTCTATTAGAAAATACACAAGAGGGCGCCTGGGTGGCTCAGTGGGTTAAAGCCTCTGCTTTCAGCTCAGGTCATGATCTCAGGGTCCTGGGATTGAGGCCTGCATCGGGCTCCCTGCTCAGCGGGGAGCCTGCTTCCCCCTCTCTCTCTCTGCCTGCCTCTCTGCCTACTTGTGATCTCTCTCCCTCTGTGAAAGAAAGAAATAAAATTAAAAAAAAAAACACACACACACACACAAGGGAGATTCCTGTACTCTGATAGGATTCCCGTTCAGGCTAAATAAATTAAGCATTTAATATATACTAATTTTGGAAGGTTGAGAGGGTATATGAGCCACAAGAATTTTCCCTATTCTTTTCTTCAGGCAGCATAAGGGAATACCCAATTAAATTTCTGATAGTTCTCTCGAGTGGAGCCAAATCTCATATTATACAAAGTAACAGGGTGGTTGTAGAATCAGCAAGTAAGACAAAAATTAAGTACAAACGAAATTATCTCTGAAAAATCCCTTGAATCACCCACAAATTATAGGATACATGGTTTTGTGTATGCCACCCTGTATGGTAATTCTTATGCACACTGAATTTGAGAACTAACTACACAAGTTGAGCTAGACTAAAAGAAGGATTACAAGGAAAAGCCATAGGCAAATATTCAGGAATTCAGATCATGGGGACTTTATTTTTTTTAAGCTTTTATTTATTCATTTGACAGAGAGAGAGCACAAGCAGGGGGAGAGGCAGCCAGAAGGAAAGGGAGGCTCCCCGCTGAGCAATGAGCCAGATGCAGGGCTCAATGAGGGGGTCTATGAGAGGCTTGATCCCAGGACCCTGGGATCATGACTTGAGCCAAAGGCAGATGCTTAACCAACTGAGCCACTCAGCCCCCCCCCCATGGGGCCCTTATGATAACTATCAAATAACTAGTGGTAAATAAGGAAGAGCGGGAAATTTCAGTGCCCCTGCCTGAATGGATATGAGTCCCTGCCTACTCATATCATCCACATCAGTCGTCAAAGACTCTATAACCTTAATACAACTTCACAGATTTTTTTTTTATGGTTGTGCAGCCAACAGTGGAGCCACAATTATTTTTATATAATTTATTTGGGGTAGGGGTCAGGTTTTAAGTCTGACCTTTAAGGAAAATGTGAGTGTGATGTGAACTTCCTGTGAGTGTGATAAGTAACATGCTCACGTTTTTATTACATATTATTATGTCTCTGACTATTATTGATACATTTTATTTAACATGAATACACCCCTTTATAGTGATTATTTTATAGTATGGGTGGGTTATCCATGGAAGATAACCTCACTGATAGAATTTTTCTGGTTTTGTCTTGTTATAAAAGCAATACATACTTAGTAAGAACTCAAATGATGTAGAAATTTACAGAGGAGAAAACGGAAGTTTCTTATAGGCAAGAGTCAAGTATGCCATTTTTGCACGTTATTTTATTGTTTCATAACTAGTTAACATACACTCTGAGAGGGAAATTTGAAGCAACTTCATTAAAAAGCCTAGTTACCATAGAGGCATCAAAAGAGCTGCACCAACAGTTTCTGCTTGCTTTCTAGTAGATACTCAATATACATTTGTTTCCTCTCCTTCCCAATGTTTCCCATTCTAGCTTCCCTTTGCACTTCTCCTTGAACTTGTTACCTTTCTCCTGTTTTGAATTTCCTCAAACACAGTCTATATGATGGCCACCAAATGAATTTCTTCTCCATTATTTCCCTTTTTTCCATTTATGACCTTGTGTTCACACGCTTTGGGACAGCTGTGCTCCAGAACTCAACAGTGCCTCTGTGAGCAACTGCTCTGCCAAGGTAGCGGTTTATCATCCTCTTATTCTGTGACTTACCTCCCCTGCCATCCTTTGTCCTGATACAAACATTCTGGCTTTTGGTGCTACATCGATCCTTTTGTCTTCTCATTTACACCTTCTTGACAAGTTAATATCTCTTTCCAATTTTATGCTTCATTAATAACCACAGCAATCTGCATTCATCACTTCTCCCCTCTCATAACCTCTTCCAAATATGGATGCTAGACTCTCATCGAGAAAGTCTCAGAAAATTATATTTAGGCACCCATCTGACAGTCCTTCTCTGTTGAAGCCTGTATCATAGGTATGTCTTCACCTGTCGTAGACCAAAATAAATAATTCATCAGTTTCACCAACTCCGCATATTAGTCATCTCTGGGAATTTGAAGACTTGTAAATCATCTAATATTTCCTCCAAGAGAGCATCATGGGATATGCTATCATCACTGTCATCTTTGATACCTTCCCAGGAAGATTGAGGATGATGTTCCCCAAACCTTTATTTCCTCTTAGCATATATTTAATCAATTGTCTAAGAATTAATGAAAACTCTTTTTGAGTGTATTTAGATTCAGTCTATGGACATAACAAGTTCAATCCGTTAATATCTCACATAAGAAATATACCTAATTTTGTTCATCATATACTTTCCTCTAACTTCTGGAAAATCAGAATTTAACAAACAAATCTGCATCCAGTTTAACTGTGATTTTGCAGATTTCAATTAGCACTCCTGAATCAGCATTCCTCTTTAAAGATCAGAGTCCTTTAAAGTTTATCTTTCTTATTACTACATCCCTAATCTTTTGACTTTTGGAAAGTCAGACTGGAGGTAGGTAAGCCTCAGCTAAGTGAGTTACCTCTTAGTTCTCAACCAGTATAATTTGGACTAAGTGATAAACACCTCACAGCTAATTAAAGACCAAGCCATAAAATTTCCTTTGCCTCTAGGACATGAAAATTACCAAAAATGTTTCCCAAAAATACACCCTCCCAGGGTATTTGCTGTCTAATTTGTCAAACTATTCAGCTCCGCTAACCCTAAAAGCCCCCTCTCTCCAAAAATGTCCTGGATTTCCCACTGCTTTAAGCTTTTGACCAAGTCTCTCCTATTTACACCAGACTTCTTGAGAAAGAAACCCAAACCCATTTTATCACCCCCACTCACCTCTCAACCCTTTATAGTTCTGCCTGCCCAGACTACCCTATTGAAACTATATCTTCTTTTTTTTTTTTAAAGATTTTATTTATTTATTTCACAGAGGGAGAGAGATCACAGGAGGCAGAGAGGCAGGCAGAGAGGGGGGGGGAAGCAGGCTCCCCGCTGAGCAGGGAGCCCGATGCGGGCCTCAATCCCAGGACCCTGAGATCATGACCTGAGCCGAAAGCAGAGGCTTTAACCCACTGAGCCACCCAGGCGCCCGAAACTATATCTTCTTTAACAACAATAATGCACTCCCCACTATTAACACGTTTTTATTCAAAACTTACATAAGAGTGTCAATGCCCGATAATCCCACCAATTCAGAGCTAATGACTTCAAATGTTTTAGTTTCTTCCTTTGCAGTCTTTTTTTTTTTTTTTTTTTGGTACATATTTGTAAATATGATCTGGGATCCCATGCAGCCAGAAACCAAAAGTAATTGAGAATAATTCCAATCTTCATTTGTTTCCCCTGAGAACATTAAAAGAATACCAAAAATATGACCTACAAGAACACTTGGTAAACTCCCCTTCCCCAGTTCTCCCAGACTCCAGCCCTCTCACACCCTGAGTCCTCTCTCATTTCAGGGCTCATCTTCCGCAAGCTTCACAGCCCTGCCTCTGGTTCACAGCCTGCCTCCTCCTCCTCTTTTTCTCTGCCCCTGGAGAATGAACTTACAGCGTAGGTTCTGATCCCCTTTCCTAGGAGACTCACACGTGAAACATGGATCTGCATGGTGAGGCTGGAGTTCACAAGATTGAGAGGAGGGAGTAAGGATGGACAAATCAGAATTTTCCAAAGAAGGAGGGAAGGGCAGAGGAAGGGCTGTGAATAATCATATATTAATGTTGTTTTAGAAATCAGTTATACAAACAAACCAAAAGTAGAAACAGACCCATAAATACAGAGAACAAACTGATGGTTGCCAGAGGGGAGGGGGCGGGATGCAGAGATGGCCAAAATGGGAAAGGGAGGGGGAGGTACAGGCTCCCAGTTATGGAATGAATAAGTCATTGGGATAAAAGGCTCAGCATAGGGAATATAGTCAATAATATTGTAATAGCATTGTATGGTGACAGATAGTAGCTACACTTGTGGTGGGCATAGCATCATGTATAGACTCGTCAAATCACTAAGTTGTATACCTGAAACTAATGTCACATGTGTGTCAACTGTACTTCAATTAAAAAAAATCAGTTATGTATATATTTACTCTAATGAAAGTCATGCTGTAATACAGTTTTACATTGTGGGTTTTTTAATTTAAACATCATATTTTATGCCTTGTCCCATGTCTTTTTAAACTCCTTGAGTATAGGAAATTTTTAATGTGGCTTTATAACCCAATGTATTTTTATGAGATAATTCCTCTATTGTCAGATATTTAGAGTATTTCCATTTATACTATCATAAATCATCTATGGCTAAATACAATCCTTTCTCCTCAACATCCCAAAGCCTACAACAGTTGACTTCCCTCTCTACTTCCTGTGCAGGCTCCCAAGATAAGCAATCAAGAGCCCTAATTTACTATTATGTCTTTCAGACCCTCCACTCTCTTCCATGTCCCCTACCCAGCAGCCATACTGGAACTTTTACCATTTCAGGACAATACCCTAAGTTTTCCTGCCTCAGTGCTTTATGCTATTTCACCTACCTGGAATTTTCTCTTTTTTCCTCACAAATATTTACCCATCCAAATCCCACCCATAATTTATGATTCATCTTCAATACCACTTTCTTCCTTGAGCCCTATCTATATTTCTCAGGGATTTGAGAATAGGATCTATGTCTCCATCATCTTCATATGACCTGCTATGTTCAGCACATGCCTTATTCCACATAGTAGAACCACAAGTATTTGTTGAATTGAGTCCCTGAGAGCTCAGATCCCACCATCCTATAGACTAGACAGCATTTTCCTAAATGCATTCACTGGTGTTTGCTAAAAGTATTAGAGTACACATTGCTCTCTGTTCAGCCCTTTTGGATAGCTTGCTGGCTCTTTTAACAGAAAATCTCCATCAACTTGCATTTCACTCCTAGGAAAGATGTTGGCACTTTCTGAAAACCAGATTATTTCAATGTGTGTATCTCTTATTTTCCATATATAAGAATGTTAAATAGGCTCTATGCGAGGACTTATTCCTGAGGGAACATTTCTCTTCCAAAGTCATTTCTACTTACCTATTTCCTTGTTTTCCTATCAGAAAGTGCCCACACTTCCCAGGTCTTCTGTAACAGTTTCCCTGAGGGCAGAGACTGCCGTGTTTACTGCCAGCACCTGGCATTAAACCTGGCACACAGAGAGGTCCAATAAATCATTTGAATGAATTAGTATAAGGAGCTTAAATAAGAATGCTGACACCGAAGGACCTTAGCAAGGTTCTGGCCCCAGGAATCAGACTGGGCAAGGGCAACTTAGCACTGGAAGAGTAGTAAATAAGGGTGAGATTGGAAGACCAAGTACAAGACTGTTAAAGGGAGGCAAAGCCTGCGTTTAGAAACTGGGCAGATCACGAATATTTTGGGAAGCAGATCAAGATAGGCTGAGATAAAAGGGCTCAGGTTATAGGTTACTAAGAGAGACTGGGAGAATCTTGGTATCTGTTCTTAGTAGAGAGAACTTCTCTAAACCATCAGTCCTTTCACTTCTAAAATAGAGATGCTAATCATAGGCATTTCAGAAGTTTGTCATGAGAATTAAATGCCATCCAACAAATATTTACTGAGTGACTACTATGTTTCATGCTCTATGCTAGGTGCTAAGTAATGGATGTAATGCTCTTGGTTTTATACTCAAACACAAGGTCAAATGGGAATCCAGGTTTCTATTTATGAAAAAATGTCATTCAAATCCCATGAAGAGTTATCTTTTTTGTAGCTTCATGAAAGACTTTTAAACTTTTTAAAATCTTTTTTAAAAGATCTTATTTATTTATTTTGACAGAGAGAGATTACAAGTAGGCAGACAGGCAGGCAGAGAGAGAGGAGGAAGCAGGCTCCCTGCTGAGCAGAAAGCCCAATGCAGGCCTGGATCCCAGGACCCTGAGATCATGACCTGAGCCAAAGGCAGAGGCTTTAACCCACTGAGCCACCCAGGTGCCTGAAAGACTTTTTTAAATTTAAATTGTAGTTAGTTAACATACAGTGCAATACTGGTTCTGCAGTAGAGTTCAGTGATTCACCATTTACATACAACACCCAGTGCTCCTCACAACACAAACCCTCTTGAATACCCATAACCCTTCTAACCCATCCCCAATCACCTCCCTCCATCAACCCTCAGTTTGTTCTCTATTGTTAAGAGTCTCTTATGGTTTGTTTCCCCTCTCTCCTTTTCTTCCCCCTTCCCATATGTTCATCTGTTTTCTTTTCATGAAAGACTTTTGAAAGTCTGAATAAAGTATAGTGACTTGCATCCTCCTTACCGGTGCTCTTGCCTATTGTCTCAAAGAACTCCAATGGGTCACCCAAAGCCTGATTTCTCTCCATACAAGTCATGGGGGCTTTCCTCTTAAATTACTAGATTTGCTGAAGAATTCAGTGAGCCACTGTTTTATTTTATTCACCCCCACACACACATACACACACCCTCCTGAGTCTGTACTTAAACTCACTATAGTGGGATTACCCTGGGCCTCTCCTAGCTAGTTACTGCTAATAATTGCTTACACAATGTGTTCACTCCAAATTCTTAGTTACTTCCAAATTCTTAGATGGTATTGGCTTCTAATGATATGTCTACCTCTAGTCCGCCATTATTGTTGAGAGTATCTAACTCATCTAATCTAATTGAGTCTAAGGCAATTTTGGAGGGAATTTCAGTAAATCAAAGAATCTTCATGTTGAAGTTGATACTCAGATCATTCAGTCCAACTCCTGATCTTCTTACTCTGGAAATACTGAGGCCAATTCTCTAATTTCCTTTTCATTCCTGAGCATGCATTTTAAATCTTGATCATTAAATGTTGCCACTGATTCTCCATTTTTCTCCTTTGGTAACCTTAAAATTTTTCAATTTTAACTTGGGACTTCCTTGAAGATGCTTTTCAAATTATCTCTAATCACCTTATTTCTGTTAAGTAAAAGTTTATTTTCCAATAGAATTTGTAGGATACAGCCACAAAATGTGTGAAGCAATGTTAGAACTGAAAGGATAAATAGATAAATCCACAATTATAGTCAGGAACTTCAACATCTGTATCTCAACAGTTGATAGAACAACTGGACAGAAAATCAGGATATGGAAGAACTGACGGTTTTTCACATACATAAAGACTTACATTCTAGAGTTACATTCTAGAAAAATTCTTTGGACTTTTAGAAACATTTGCCAATTTACTATTGCCTGAATGTCACTTGAGCACAAATAATCTCACAAATTTCTTTTAGTCTTATTCTTTAAGATATTAGCAGTGTTCTTGGTGCCTTATATTCACTCATTCATTCAATCATACAACAGAAATTTATTGATATCCTCTATCATCAAAATATTGCTTTGAGTACTGCAATTGATTTCATTGTTTTTGAAATGTTTAGTAATTAAATTCCATGTGAAGGGTTACTTAACAATAATATATAGTATGAATTTGAAAAACTTGAAAAAGTTATAGGACTAAATCAACTAACAAGCATCCTTCATCACTTTTAGAAGCTCTTCTTTGAAGAGAATTCTGGAATTACAGTTTCCTCCAGTACCCCATTGTTATATGTAAGAAAAAATACAATCCAGAGAGAGAAAATGATTTGACTTGCCTGAGGTCACAGAATAAATGGAAACGGAGGCAGTAGCAGGACCCAGATCTCCTTCCTGGCTCAGCCCAATGCACAGCCCCCTTGGGCTGGCCATGGATCAGAGCGTTACTGCTTCACAGCATACAATTAAACTGAACATCTGGCTTTAGCAGGAGATGTTTCTCCTCTCCACTTCATGGGTTCTTCCTGTTTATCATCTCCCCAAATCTCGCTCCTCACATTCCATGACATACCACACCGAAGCTCCTGACACAAATCTCGTGCCCAAAGATCAAAAGCTGGTTTCTTCTTGTGAGTAGTGGATTTATCAGAACCAGCTTAGGTTTTTATTATCCTTCATAATATACTGAATATAGATCCTGTACAATCTTGCTGCTTTCAGACCCAGCTGATAAATTACTTCTTTTTCTATACCATCTCCATCATTTGAAGGATATCATTTTTACATTAGAGAAGATTCTTCAAGACCACTGCCTCATCTAGTGTGTGGGGCCTGTTGAAGGCATTCTCTCTATATCATCATGTAGGTGCCTGTCCACCTGATACCCCTGGCTTTCTCCTTATGACTTGAGGGTTGATATGCTATAGAAGACTAAAAAACTGACCAATAAAAAACAGCCAAACCAATCTCTCAGCCTCTCTGGCTTAGTTTTTTTCCACTCACAGAAGACAAACCTTTTCTTTGGGATTTAGGACTTTATTTCTACCCCCAACAGGTATTTCAGTTTCGGGAAGATATACCAAAGTGTTGTCTCAGTACAACAAATCAGGCAGTTCTTCTCCTTATACTGGAATTTCTTCTTTCTCTTTCTTTTCTATCTTTTCTCTCTTTCTTCCTTTCTTTCCTCTTTCTTTCTTTCTTTCTTATTTTTCTCTCTCTTTTTTTAGAGATTTATTTGAGAGAGAAAGAGAGAGAGAGAGAGTGTGTGTGTGTGTGTGTGTGTGTGTACATGAGAGGGGGAAGGTCAGAGGGAAAGGGAGAGAGGAAGTAGACACCCTGCTGAGCACAGAACCCTACAGGGAGCTGGATCTCATGACCCTGAGATCATGACCTGAGGGAAACCAAGAGTCAGACACTTAACAGACTGAGCTACCCAGGCACCCCTTCTCTTTTCTTGCTCTCCTTGTTTTCTTAGGTTTGTAAATCTTTACACTGGTGCTATTTAAGCATCCTTACTATTTAGTAGCTAGCACGTCACTGCCATATCAGGCCAAAGATACCACAATTTAGTTGACTGGTTAATTCATCGATTGGTTGACTGGGTGGACTTTTCTGTATATGATGTTTGGTTCAGCAATATAAGAATCACAGAATCTCTGGCTGGGTCTGCAGATTCTTAAACTGGAGCTGACCCATTAGTAGTCCATTTATAAAATAAAGTTTTATAAAATAGAGAACAGATTCTGATTTAATTTAGTCTTGGATCTCAAAGTCCTTTTGGGTGACTCTCATGAGTAACCAGCTTCAGAACCTCCGGATAGGTCTAAGATGTTGCCCAGGCAACCATTGATCTGATGCTTAAATCTCTTCCATTGGGAAACTAGACCAATGACTCTTCTTGGGACCAAGAGTCTAGGTAGTCTAGTCTTCCAGACAATCTTCCTGGCTGTACAAACTCTTCACACTGCTGCCATAGAGGGAAGCAGAATGTGGTGATTAGTACTAGACTAGAGCTTCCTCTCAAAAAGCTAGCAGTGCTTAGCTATGGCCCTTTCTGATGTCAGGGGACTGTCCTCCTAAGTCAATGGTTTTCAACCAGGGAAAAGTTGTCCCTCAGATGGCATGTGACAATGTCTGGAGACATTTTTGGTTCTTATAGCTTGGGGGAGTGCTACTGGCATCTAGGGAGTAGTGGTCAGGGGACGCTGCTAAACATCCTACAAAACGGGATAGCCCCACAACAAGGAGTTATCTAATGCAAAATGTCAATAGTGCCAAGGTTGAGAAACACTTTCCCAGATTCTTGCTCTCAGGTTTCCCTCCCTCCCAGGAAATAACATCTTTAATGGAATTAGTCCTAAACCTTTTCTTTTCTTTTCTTTTCTTTTTTTCTTTTCCTGGCTGGGGCTTGAACTCATGACCGTGAGATCAAGACCTGAGCTGAGATCAAGACTCGGATGCTTAACCAACCGAGCCATCCAGGTGCCTCTAAACCCTTTCCTTCTTTCTGAGGCATGACTTCAACAGCATTTTTCAAATTGACATTTTATGTCCTTTTTAAGTAGTCCCAGGATGAGATCATCCTGCTTGGGTTTTAAAAAATAAAGACTGCCACCTGACTGTGTATGTTAGAGAGGCAGAATAATCCCAGTGCCACTTTTCCCACTTGCTGCTTTCTTTCCCACTCAGCTGCCTTTCTGGGATACAGAATGAGCCAAGCCCCATGACCTAGGGGAGGCCTGACTTGCCTGCCCTGACCAGGCGCTGCAGCCAGTGGAGCCCGCCATGGGGGCCACAGGCCACCGTGTGAGATGTCCTGAGGTTTATGTGCTGCCAGGCTGGCTGGGGCGCGCCTGCTGCCAGGTCGATTAATAAGTCCCGGGCTGACACACTTCTGGTAGGTCCTAGACCTGCTGATTTTTCTCCCCACTTCCTTAGATCATTTTATTATTAAATTAAAGATTGTTGTGATTTAAACTGAACTGCCAGGCAGCCTGGGGACAAACGTGGGGTTTGGTGAAGAAATGGAACCCGCTACAGCATTTACTAAATCCAACCTCAGTTGGGTGCTTTTTCTTTCTCTTAAAGAAATAATTCAAAACTCCCGAGGCTGGAAGTAGAAGAAGAACCTTCCTCTGCAGTGTCAGGAGCCCACACAGAGAGGCTGGCATGCCAGGAAAGGGAGCCAACTATAAATAGCATAAAAAGCAGCATCAGTCAAAACTCACTGATGTGCCTGAGCAAAATGTTAAAGGAAACAAACAGTTTCTGAAATATAAACCAATGATCTTTTTTTTAAATTTTTTTAAAGTGCTAAAGAATGAAAACTATACACACACAGATTAAACACACACACACACATACACACCCTACATACACACACCCAGAGACCCTTTAGGAAGTAATGGGTAATTATTAATTTTAAAATAATAAAATTACAAACAGTCAGAGCCACACAGAAGAAACAGCCATCCTTTTCTCTGTAATCGATGCTATTTATTTAGAAAGCCTATGGCTTCCCCTTCTAAAATAATTTTCCTGTTACGTGTATTTTTTTTCCCCAGCTTCGATGGAAACCATTTGAGATTCCAAAAGCATCTCAGAAGAAGGTGGACTTCGTGAGCGTAAGTCAATACCTTCCACATCTTCCCTCTGCTCTCCTTTCTTCCCCAGTGGGTGATCCAGCCATTTGCAGGCTGAATGCCAAGTGGCAGCCGACTCAGAGGCAGGCAGCAGAGACAGCACCACCTGCCCCTGCTTCCAGGGCTGGCCAGGGATGGCTTACTTACAGGCACCAAATGGCCACTGATACCAAAGGGCACTGGGGAGCGATTTACAACCTCTGAATGGCCAATAGAAATTGAGTATTTACCTGCCTCAGGTCTCTTTGTTTTGGGCTAGAACAAAGGTTCTGAGCCTTTTTTCTCCCGTGGACTTCGTTTTTTTGTTTGTTTGTTTGTTTTTGTTTTTTTTTAATTTTGTTAGTAACCATACAGTGCAATATTGGTTTCTGGAGTAGAGTTCAGTGATTCACTGCTTACATACAATACCCAGTGCTCATCACACCAAGTGCCCTCCTTAATCCCCATCCCCCATCCAGCCCATCCCCCACCCACCTCCCTCCATCAACCCTGTTTGTTCTCTATAGTTAAGAGTCACTTATGGCTTGTTTCCCTCTCTATGGACTCCTTTAATAGTTTGGTAAAGCTCGTGTTTTTAAATGCATAAAATAAATTACATAAAATTCCAAAGAAGTTGATCATATTGAAATACAATGATAAAAATATTAAAATAACAAATTTGGTTTTATAATAAGTAACATATATGCTTCCTTATCAATTCACTAAATCACAAGATCTATGGAAAGATCTAACAGCTGTAGTTGTTAGAAGTATGAACGTAAACAATGTTCTGGAATAGCTGTAACAACTATAATGTGATCTAAAAATTTCCATGCTTTCTATCAGTGACCAGGTTACAGGTACTTCTAATACTTCTGTAGTTTGTTGCTTACATTCATATTAATTGAAGGAAATGATACATTCCAGAGATTAATGAAAATAAATATATAACTTTGTCCCCATCCAAGTTCATGAACTTTCTGATATGGACCTAGAATAGCATCGACTCAGGATGACAACTCTAGTTAATGCAATGCTTATCAGAAGTTCTACTTGGTAGTTACAGGTTTTGGGAGTTAGAACACTTGTGCTCAGAGCAAACCATATACAGAAGAAAGGGAAGGGAGCTACAAGGCAGAGGGACTCAAAGAAGCCAGTGGAAGCTTTTGCAGACCAACCTCAGTCCATGGATTACTTAGGGAGAGTCCAGGTGGCCAGCCATGGATCAAATTGTGTGGATCATGCAGAATTCCTTATGTATATTAAGTGCTTCAAACTCTGTGTAGATTGATCTAAATAGGCACCAACTTGGCAAACCGAATTAAAATACAAAAAGAAATCCCCCACCCTGGGTGAGCTATGGATATCTGAAGGAGCAGAGCTCCCACCTTTCCATCTGCAGGTTTGAGGCTGAGAGTTTTGAGAAGACCCATGTGTTAAGGTTTCTTGGACTGTAGATTATCAGTAGAGAGGGTTACAGTTGGTCAGAATGCTTCCACTTCCCTATTATGGAAAAATTAGGGCTGATCCTATGTATAAGCACAGGACTGCCTACCTGGTGAGGTGCATTCGAGGGGCATTAATTGGTCCCTAACGTGGCAAGCTTCCTCCCTAGGCTTCCTACGTCCTTGGTTTTACCTCTGAAAGAAATTCTCCTCCAGGCTGATCTTAAGCACCAAACTGATAAAACGCCAAGTAAGGTCATCTTAACCATTGAGTTAATTCAGATCTAGGACCATGGCTGTCAACTAGGGTGAGCCACCACCTACCAAACATAAAATCCATAAATCTTAAGATCCCCAGAGGCAGGCTAGACCCCGAATGTCCCACTTGTCCCACAGAGCAGACCCTAGTAGAACCTTGCCTCCTGGCTCTCAAGGACCAGGAGAAGGGCTGGCCTCTTGGACGAGACTTGGATACACCCTTCCTCCTCCTCCTATGGTTCCTTCCAGGGCCTGCATACCTTGTGTGGAGCTGGAGACATAAAGTCTAACAACGGACTTGCCATCCATATTTTCCTCTGTAACACCTCCATGGGGAACAGGTAAGTGGCTCCATTCTTGGGCAGAACATCCCTATTCCCCAAGAGCTGTTGGCCAGGTTGTTGAAAGCCAGGTTGTTGTTTTATTGTTACTGTTTTTTCCCCCCAGAGCAACATTGATATATATTTATTAATAAGTGAGCATTTCAATTTTGACTGATTCCTATAACATGAATAAGAATTGCACATAACAATGCAAGCAGAAAAAGAGACAATGGGCATTGGGAAGCTAGAGGGCATTTTGACTTGAACCAGGTTTGGGTCAGAATATCTCTAATTTCTTAAAGTTCCCCAGGGCTGTTCCTGAGTCCAAAGTCATACTGCATGAGCAGCCATTAAGGGCCACCAGTTGGTGGCGGGTCAAGCTGACAGACTTTGGCTTCAGTTATTAACTGTATAAGCTTAATATTCCTCAGTAGAGGAGCTTACATATTGGATTTTTTTTGAATCAGAAAAAATTTCTGCCTCTTCTTGGAGAAGCAGAATCTCATAGCAGCTTTGCACACTACCTCTAGAACCAGACTACTACATCCAAAGCCCCATTCCACTCCTCCTGGCTGAGTAATCTTGAGCAAGTCATTTAACTTCTCCGAGCCATGACAAGTCACTGAAGACATCTCTTTGGGTCCAGCATTATGTCATACCACATCCTCCCTTTTCACCAGAGCCACACTAGGCTTCACTCAGTTTTTTCAACCTACCTCAGAGGATTCTCATGTGCTATTCTTTCTGCCAGAAATGTTCTCCCCACTCCCCAAACTTGCCTAGATAATTCCTTCAGATCTCAGGACAAATGTCCCTTATTCGGGGAAGCCTTTTCTGACTCCTCACATTAAATCAGGTTCATTATTCCTTCATTCCACTGAACTTGACTTTCATAGTGCCATTACAGTCTACGATGATACAGTTATGTAATTATTTGACTTCTGTCTGACTTCCTACTATACTCTAAGCTGCATGATGGCAGAAATTGGGTCATTTTGCTCACCAGTTTATATCCAGCACCGAGCCTGGCACATGGTGGGTGGTAAATAATAATATGTGGCATGAATTCATTTGTCTGGACAGTGTTAAAACTGAAAATCACAGGAATTATTCTTTATGTTTCAGATGTTTTTACAATTCAGATGGGGACTTCTTGATTGGTAAGTTCTGAAGACTTCACTGTGAATTGATCCCCAGTCACAAGCTGCATTTCAATTTTATACTTATTATTTTCCTTTATCCTTCAATCTGTCTTATGTAGTGCAATCTACAGACTGAGGTCTAGAGGCCATTGGTGGTCTGGAAAAGATTCCTGGTGTACCTCAAAGCCCCTGGTTTATTTCCTGGTCTCTCTGTCTTTGCCCATCTCTGTGGGACCTTTCTAATATGGGAGACCTAGAAAGCTGAAAAGAAATAAAGAGTAATATCAACATTTGATTAACTTATTAAGATAACTCTACTTGTCTTCAAACCCGCCTAAGAAAAGACCATCTGTCATTGTTATCTGCCATTTAGATAAAAATTTTCATGGTGCCATCTAAAATAGAATGTCTATTAGAGATTTCTCTGGTCTACCCATTCTATTTGATGGTTTCAGTATTGATATTTTGTAGTGACCATTTTGGTGTAAACATTAGATATGTAAATGCCAGATTCACTGGAACTGTTAGAAATGAGTGGTTTTCTATTCAATTTCTGCTGCCCTTTTTGGTCAATCCACAGAACTGGCCTTATCTGGCAACTAAAAGTAAGCAGAGATTATTTATTTCATTCACTTTCTTCCAGGTAGTAAAATTGCTAACCTAGGTTGGCAGAATATACATTTACCCCCACGAGACTCAATAAAGCTTTTTTCTTTTGGAATGAAAAATCAAATGCAGCCCTTGAACCTTTTACTCTTCGTGAAGTGGTAAGAATTGTTCACTGCTGCCCTGTCTTTTTTGTCAGTTCCCCAGAAAGGGAAACTTCACATTTACACTGAGTTTGGCAAGATGCTTGTGCAGCCCAATGAGATCTGCGTCATTCAGGTTGGTGATGTGTCCCCTTCTCCCCTGCCTCTCCCTAATTTGGGAACAATCAGATGTTGCAGCTGCTGTCATTTCCAACTCTAAAATTTCTTGGTGGATCGTGTCTGAGCAAGGGGAGGGAGTTTTAGTCATGCAGGCTCCTTGTGCAGAAGGGGAAGCAAGCTTGGGTGCCTGATCTGTTTTAAAATGGGACACAATTACAAAGCAAAGAGCATTGTCAATTTGCTTTCCTAAATACTCATACACACTTCGGATAAGGCTCTGTTCCCATGGATTGGTGTGGGGCGTGGGGTGGGGTGCAGTGAAGATTGATTTCTTAAAAATTTGGCTATATCAGAGCACTGGTTTCTCTGAACCCAGCGAGAGATTAGAGTAGAATTGGTTTGGGTCACAGATGTGATTAGGAGTGAAATTTTTCATTTTAACTCTTCTTTGAGCTGGTCAGCTCTCAGCGGACTATAGCTTTATTTTTGCATCTGGGGCTACCTGTGGCTCTGGATCAGCTTCTTTATAGCTGCAGGTATGATTTGGGAGTGCACACCACTGTCTGCTTCCCATTCCAGAGAGGAATGCGGTTCAGCATTGATGTCTTCGAGGAGACCAGGGGCTACATCCTGGAGGTCTACGGTGTCCACTTTGAGTTGCCTGACCTGGGACCAATTGGTAAATCTTCACTATAAGCTTTTAAGTTGCCTTGAGATATTGGACAGATAATCACATGAGAGTTAAACATCCTTCTCCCCTCATTATCCTTCTCCCCTCATGAACTCACTCAAATTTCAACTTTCCTCCCTAGACAACTTCTCTAGATCAAATGTAGTTGAGAACTTCAGAAACCTATTAGAACTCTCTGAGCAACACCAGACATTTTTTTCAGACCTCTAAGTTTAGGGGTTCTGTGCAATGACTGACCTAACTGATGAAATGAAATCTTTAACTAGCTCATCAATCCACTAGCTAGTCTTTGCCCTATGTTGTGCTGAGGGTAATGACGGGAATCTCATCAAAGGTAACACAAGCCTCTTCCCATAAAATACATATATAAAAATAAACAACCGAAGCCAACTAATTATAAATCTCTCTCTTGAGTGATATACAGACCATTGGAGAGCAGAGAGTATGTAATTGATTTCTGGTTATACAGTGTACACCCTAAAGGTTGTAGCAGTTTGGGTTATTGGGGGCGAAGTCACCAGGAATAGATTTTTTTTTAAATTTTATTTATTTATTTGAGAGAGGGAGAGAGAGGGAGAGAGCATGAGAGAGGAGAAGGTCAGAGGGAGAAATAGACTCCCCATGAAGCTGGGAGCCCAATGTGGGACTCGATCCCGGGCCTCCGGGATCATGGCCTGAGCTGAAGGCAGTTGCTTAACCAACTGAGCCAGCCAGGCGCCCCCCAGGAATAGCTTTATAGAAGAGATGAGATTTGACTAATTCTTGATGAAAAGCTGAGGAAAAATTAAAAGGAAAGGGAACAGCTTAAGCAAAACCATACATATGGGCATGAGCTTTGTGAATAGGAGGGAGATCATTTTCTTAAGTCAATAAGTTGTATGTAGGCAATAAAGTGGGGAAAAGCCATAAAAATGGCAAGGGCTGTACTCCTATGGAAAGGGGACATGGGCTGAAAGATGCATAGTTTACAAACCTCACATTCCAACTTAGCACATTCCAGAAAATCTACACCATTAACTCAGGGCCATGAAGGAGCTAGAAACCTCCTCCATGAGGCAGCCTCCATGAGGCAAGATGAAAACTTTCAAAAGTGAATCAAGGTCCCCCCCACCCCCGATTCTTCTGGCAAACTGGAGGCAGGAGATGCAGGAGAGAAGTGAAGGTGGTAGGAGGAGTTGTTCTCAAAACATCTCTTGAAGTGAAAGGAGTGGCTGGGAAAATTGGCCCTTGGTTTCATCTTTGACATGCTTGCTAAAGGTGGTGGCCACACCTCCCAGTTCTTCCTTTCCTTGTCCACAGTGTTTTTAGAGCAAAACAGGGCAGGCCAGCATGTGCCTTCTGGTCACTCCCCTGGGGAGATCCAAATAGTCAGAGGAAGGTGGGAGGCAGCAGAGAGGCAGCTGGAGCCATGGTAGGCCGTCTGTCATCCTGCTCACCACCCGCTCTTCCCACTTCAGTCTGGCTTCCTGCTGCTCTACAGTCAGCATAGCCTCCAGGTCCCGTGGAACATGTACCCTCTGGAAAATATATATAATTTACTAACCAGCTGGGGGCTTATATTTTTTAACCCCAGGAGCTGGAAATGATAAAACACTCCCCAGGTCTCTCCTCTCACAGTTAAATTATGTTTTTGCACTTATACTTTTTATTTTTGGTCTTTTGATTCATTTTCTTTCTCTGGAGGGAACACTTGCTCCTAAGCAAAAGTAAGCAGGCAAGTCCTGAGTACTTTTTTCCTGAGTGGCAGAGAGATTTGTCAGGCTGGAGAGCAGTTTTGTAGACTTGGATGGCTTCTGACTTCTGCCTGAGGAGCAGAGGCATGCCTGGGGCAACAGCATGTAACCCTTCAATTCTGAGATTAAGGACTGTAGATGAGTTCTAGAATCATCATGATTTTCTTGAGGAAAAGTTCTAGGATTCTACCAGACCTTCCCTTAGCCTCTTTTCTAGTCTCATCCTTTCCCCCTCACCTGCAGTGATGCAATAATGCATGTAACATGGTCAATAAACCATATTTACCCTACAACTTTAGGAGGTGATCCTGGTGAGGAGGATGATGATTTTCATGATTCTTCTTCCTAATCAAATTCCTCGGGTCCTCCTAAAAGGGTACCAGATTGGGATTCCAATGAGCTTTTGGACAATGAAAACAAATTGTGGAATGGCTCTTGTGGACATGGCCCTTTCTCTTTGTGCAACTGTGGGCATCTTTCCAATGTGATTTCAGAAGTGTCTAAAAGACTTTTGGGTCACTGTGTTCTAGGAGCCAATGGCTTGGCAAATCCTCGTGATTTTTTGATACCCGTTGCCTGGTATGAAGATCGCCAAGTTCCAGGTGGCTATACTGTGATTAACAAATACCAGGGCAAGCTATTTGCTGCCAAACAGGTAAAGTAAGGGGGTTGGTGGACAAGAAGGGCATAAACAGTTATTAAGCACCTACCGATTGCTAAGGCCAGTGTTAAGTACTTTACATATATTATATCCTTTCATCTTTACCATACCACTAAGATATTACAAATAAGGTACTAGTTGCCTCATTCATAGTCACAAAAAGGTAGTGACAAATAATTTACCAAATGTCATAGTAAATGGCAGAACTAGCTTTAGAACCTATATCTGCTTGACTCCAAAGGTCGTGCTCTTTCCACTCACCAAGCAGTAAAAATCCTGGCAAAATGGTGTGTAAAATATACTATACAGGCAGGGCAATGTGTTATGAAAAGGGAAATGAGTAAACAAGCAGATCATCCAAGATTTATATTACCAATGGCCACCATATTTCAAATACAACCTATGACTTATATAAAAGAAGTAGAACTCAGTTAATTAGCTTGACTTAGTTTATATCACCAGCCTTGTAAACTTGGGAGATAAGTAAAGGCATAGGTAATAATAATAATAATAACAAATAATAACATAATATGTAATCTATACTATACTAGCATATATTATATTATTGCTCAATGTGCTGAATATATATTAGCAGAAAGTAATTATATAATCAAAATAATCCAAAGATTTCTTCTGCTTACCAATATTTATTACCATTATTTTTCCCCATTTGACATACAGCTTATATACAGGCATTTTATTTTCCTTGGACAGCATCCAAGGTAGAAGGTATGCTAACCAGCAGAGGCCAGCTTGTTTGGCACTTAAAATTAACCCGAGAGATAATTACCAGTCACATTGTCACCTTCATATTGTCTGGGTCAGGATTTCTCAAAATGTGGTTTAGAGACTATTTGCATCAGAAATCCTAAGGGAGTCTTGTTTAAAATAAATGCCGGATCCTTTGATGTTACTCCAGCCTGGCAAAAATGAAAACTTCTGGGCATGGGGTGTGGAAACCTACATTCATTTTAAGCGTGCTCCCCATATTATTTTTGATATACAGTTGGTAGAGAACCACCATTCTAGAGGTAGCCAGAAACTCTGTGGGTTTCCACTTTCTAAGTGGACTCCATGCTGGTTATTTTCTGTGTGAGCTCCCGCACTGATCCATTATCCCTTCTTGGCCATGATCTGTGCCCTGGGAGCTTGACCTGTATGGACTCCCTAGTTAGCTGGTTTTGGGTTGGGTTCAACTTGTAGGAGGTACTCACAGGAAGTTGCAGGGCAGGAGGAAAGACAAGTTGGGGGTTTTCTTCTCCCGTTTCTCCCCTATTTGGGTCTGTGTCCCTCCATGATCTCAGTTCCTATTGGGTGGCCCCATTGGCATGCTGGAGCCAGTTCATACTGGCATAAGAAAGCTGACAGACACGTTCTTCCCAGCTTTCTGTTTAGCAACGTTACAGTAGTAGCTCAAAAGTGATCAGGGTGGAATATTTATACCCCCAAAATTAGAAAATGCTATAAAACAGAGCATTTTTCCCCCAGAGAGCTAGTTGCTAGTTATTAAATATTTACCAACACACCACTGAGCAGCCCCTTCTTCATGGTTCTAGCTCTTGCTGAAATCCTATAACAATATTTTCTTTCCATATTCCACAGGCCGAGGGATGGCAATGTCTTCCCACAGTTGTAGGCTCAGAAACCTCAGTGTCTCTAGTCAGTTCACCTAACCCTAATCATACCTCTGTGAGCAGCCCCTTCAGCAAAGTCTCTAGAATATTCTGAATTAGATGCTGTTTCCAGAACAGATGCAAAGCTGCAGTGGGGACTAACTTCCTGTCACAGAGCACCGATCCACTCCTACCCCAGAGCAGGCCAAGGAGCATCACCTTGGGATGGCTCTGAAAACTCAAGCCCATGGGGCTGGAACTCTTAGATACTGTCTCACCTTCCTGCACTCAGCAGCCCCAGCACTGTGTGCACCAGAAGCTCCTCTGGGCAGCAATTACCCGGAGAGCAGTCCCAGCAAGTGCCTGCCCCCTACGCCAGGAACCCCAGATGGTGGCCCAGATTGGCTAAGAATTGCTAACCTCCACAGATTCTCACAACTGTGTTGAAATTGTTGAAAAGGCACTACTTGAAGAATCTGCTGTGCTTCTGCTGCACATGTGATCAGAGGCAGCTGCAGCTTATGAACTAGAAAAATAGGGTTAGTGGCTTAGCAAGGGACAGGTTGAAGGCACGTGAAGCAACCACAAAATGATTCAGGGTCATACTTCTCCCAAAGGATGCCATGACTACATTATGAGAACAAAAATCAAACAAAAAAGAGAGACAGTGATGCCAAGTACAAACTGTGGAAGCACAACTACAAAAGCATTGAGCACTAAGATTACCTTTTCCTGCTTTTTTTTTTCTTTGTGTGTGTGTGTGTGTGTGTGTGTGTGTGTGTGATCAGGATGTCTCCCCATTCAATGTTGTGGCCTGGCACGGGAACTACACCCCCTACAAGTACAACTTGGAGAACTTCATGGTCATTAACTCGGTGGCCTTTGACCATGCAGTAAGTCTGGACCATGGAGGGGCCCTGGGGAGAACAGCCCTTAGGTGGGAGGTCCATAGTAGGTCCTCGATATTCAGATTTTACATGTCTGGGGTCACCCTTGGAAGCCCAAGATATTGTCATTCCTCACTGTGCTAACGGGAGTTTGAATCACCTATGGCCAGGTTTGGGGGAAGGAGTAAATAACCAGCTATTGGGAGAGCCAAGCCTGACACGCCACACTCACCCTTGAACTCAGCTTAGTTCTTACACCAAGTATCACAGTAACTCCCATAGATGGCTAAAAACTTAGTTTCTTCTTGGCAAATGTATCCCCAAAAGAAACCAACTGCTAATGTTAGTGATAAAGTGATGAGAAAGAAACAGCTCTGGATTTGGAAAGTTCTCGATCCTGCTTACAAATGCTGAGTTTGCTCGGTCCGGCTGCCTACTCCAGTGCCTCCACTCCGGGCTGTTTTTAGCAGTGATGGAGCAGACAGCCCTCTTCTAAAGTTTCTCAGAATGTTCAGTGCCTGAATTTAAAACAAAGAAGTTCTAAAGCATGAACTCAGTGATATTTTTCACTCAATTAGAGGGCCACAAATAGGTCCCTGGTCTACACGGCAAGCTCCAAGGCCCCACATTTGTGATAAAGTGCTAGTTCTGAGATCCTGGGGGAAAGTTTATTTTGCAGCCTAGTTCCTAATAGATTAACTTAACCCAAAAGCTGGAGGGATAATTAGAGCAGAAGCCAGAGAACCAGAGACAGAAAGATTACTCCAAGCCAGCTCAGCTTATCTCTAGGGGAACAAAACTGCCTTTCTGAAGAGCAACAACTCGTAACAAAACCAAAAGGGAAAAGAAAATGAGGCATCAAGCCCAAAGCACCATTAAAAAAGATCCAGAGACACGGATAGAGCTTTATTTGAGTCTCACTACCTTTACTTTAACAGTTTCAGATCACTTCTCAAGGCAGATGAAGAAGTGTCAAGTCTCACAGCGATAGGTTTGGGATTTTGGCTTGCCTTTGCACAGGTCCAATCTTTGTACTGCTGCTACAGTTATTCTCCCAAAATCCAGGTCCAATAATTCTACTGCTGCCTTAGAAAACCTTTGCAGCCTCCCCATGGTTTAGGATTGCCTGAGCTCTCAAGCATGCTATCTGATGCTCTCCACCATCTGGCCCCTAGACTCATTTTTCCAATACCAACTCTTAGCCCCTGTGCCTTCTGCCAATGCATTCTGGGCTTTAGCTTTCTTGCCTCTTACCAAAATCTCTGTGCATTTTGATGTTTTTCCTGTTTTCTGTGCTTAAAATGCCCTTTCCTTTCATTCCTTCCTTCTTTCTTTTTCCTTCTTCCCTCCCTCCTTTTTCTTTCTCCTTTATTTTCCAAGACCGTCCTCAAATATCACCCCCTTTTTGAAGTTTCCCTGATCCTCTTAGGTAGCTGGGCACTCTCTGTACTCCCTTGGAGTTCTATTTATAAAGCTAGATCGCCCTTAGCACCTTGCTGTGGCAAGTTGTTCAGTTGTTCACACACCTGTTTTATGACTCCTCCAGCAACCCACCACCACCACTAACAATGCAAAAGGGGCAAGGAATAGGTCTCAACCACCTTTGAATCCCAGACCCTAACATGGCATGTGAGAGCAAACGTGATCATTGATTTCATTGAAACTGAATCTCAGTCTTTCCACCGAAGGATTCTGAAGTTCTTTTAAAATCTCAATATTGTCCCCCAGCCTATGCCCTCTACATTACCACCACCCAAACTAATGATGTTAGCGATGTATTTTAGATGTGAGAGTCAAACAAAGGTAAAGAAAGCAACGAGGATTCCATCTGGAATCTCTGTGATGCCCTAAAGAGAAGCGTATCCTACATCTATACCAAAAGTTGGATCCTATTTTATTTCTGTTTTCACCTCACTCTGAGCATCCATTCTGCAGAGAACTCACTGCAGCACATCCCAGCTCTGGTCACTCTGACCTGAGGTTGGGAGACAGGCATGAACAGGGCCTCAGATCCTGGGGGTGATACTTCCATGAAATGGTGAGGGTGAGAAAGCAGCTCCAAATCTTCTTAGCTGGTGTTAATTCATTTTGCTTCAAGCACAGCAAGAGCAGAAAGTCAGATGAGTGATTTCCGCACCTCAACAACAAGCCCAGCCTTCTTAGCTTGGCCTGTACGGCCTGATCAGAAATTACAGTGTCGGGGTGCCTGGGTGGCCCAGTCAGTTAAGCCTCACACTCTTGATCTCAGCTCAGGTCTTGATCTTGGGGTTGTGAAGTTAAGACCCAGGCTGGGCTCCATGATGGTCTCTGCAATAGGCCTCACAATGGGTATGGAGCCTACTCAAAACAAAACAAAAGAAAACAAAACACCTAGAGTCAACTTGGAAACCCCTTCCAATGTAGGTGACTTGTGTACCATTGTCCAGTCACCTCTCTTCCATCGTGGGTTCAGTGTCTCCTTATGCTTTCACAGGACCCATCCATCTTCACAGTATTGACCGCCAAGTCTCTCCGTCCCGGAGTGGCTATTGCTGATTTTGTCATCTTCCCGCCTCGATGGGGGGTTGCTGACAAGACCTTCAGGCCTCCTTATTACCACAGTAAGTCTCTATTTACCGAACCACATTGGAAACCAAAGAGTCCACAAAGCGTTGAACATTGGGAATACCACTGAGGTGTCTCTGGACACCATACTGTGCTAGCTTTCAGGATCCTGCCTTGGGAGGCCCTAATGCTGCTCCCCAGACATGTAGTTGCTCAAACCCCATGACTTCCGTGGAGATGGCAGTGATGTGTTGACTCTGAGAAGGAAGTAATGCCTACAGCCCAGTTCCTCTGGCCCTAAAGGGAGGCAGATAGGCTGACAAAGTGTGAAGCAGTACAAGATGTTTCTTTACATTTCAGATGCTTCTTTCTGGGGAGAGAGCATGGCAGGATGTTGTTAGTTTGTTGTTTTTGGAAAGCTCTTTACCTATACGTGGTTCAAGAGCCAGTAAAATGTGCCTTCTCCAATTATTTTGGTGGGATAAAACAGACTGCAGTCCACACTTGGGAATGGACCCCATTCTGGAAGCAGTTTCTGTGGAGTATGTGTTGCCTAGAAAGAACTTACTAAATCTATTATTTTTATTTTATTTATTATTACTAGCAGCTAATAATTATTGACCATTTTCTATGGCTCTGTTATAAGTTCTATAAAACTATTAAACCACTTAATCCTCAAAGCAGTTATAAGAGGGAAGTAGTATCATTATCCCTTTTTTTCAGAAGGTAGAACTGAGGCATGAAGGATTAAGTAATTTGGAAAGATCGAGTAACTTGTTCAAGGCCTCACAAGCAGTTAAGTGGTGGAGTCAGGATTTAATTGAAGGCAATCTGATGTCAGAGCACACACATACTCATGACCACTAACTAATGTGCCTAGCACAGTGCCTAATACACAATATGCATCTAATAAATATTTACTAAATTGATAAATGCATCACCATGAATGAATAAGGTATTTCACAGTTACACTTAATGAAGTTGGCATTTTTAATAGTCCAATAGCTAGCCGTAAATCCAGCCTAAAGGTCGATGTACAATTCCGCTTCCTGAAGATTGCATTTTTGTACATAGAGTTCTGGAAAGACTCTGAGGTGCATTTCAGCTGGAACATTCTTAAAAATAAATCCTTTTCCTTAGTCAACCTCAGGGCTCTCTCTATATATATGGCTCCCCTTTTTCTTTACTAGCTCTCCGGTACCCCAGCTCAACAAGGTACGACAGTGCACAGAATAGGCAATTTAGGCATTTATAGAAGGTACAGAAGTAGGGCCCTGAATATGGAAGAAGGCCACTTCATCGTCACATTCCAGCACCACCCTTTTCCGGTGACATCATCATAGTGGAGGAAAGGATAAAATAAGTTATCACTACAAAGATACCAGATACTTTGTAAATAGAATCAAAACAAACTACCATCTTTTCTGAGGAGTATTCTACCAGAAGTTAGTCCCGTAGAGGGCCTGCTGTCCAGGAGAGAGAATTGCTTTAGCTTAGCCTGTACCTCACATGCTAGTCCTTGATGATTCATTTTTTCACCTAGTTCTTGTGTTGAGGCTACTTTATGTACCTGAGATAGCAGTTTTCAAATTTTTATATGTGTCGGTGTCACTGGCGGGCTGGTTAAAACACAGATTCTTGGGCTCCACCCTCCAATTTCTGCTCCAGTAGGTCTAAGATAGGGCCTGAGAATCTGCCTTTGTAACAAGCTCCCATGGGCTGCTGATGTTGCTGTTCCAAGAACCATACTTTGAGAACATTAGGAATATAAAAATCACTTAGAATGCCTACTAAAAAAAATTCTTCCCAACACCTACTCTCAGAGAGTATAATTAGTTGGTTCTGAGGTGGAACCTCAGAATCTGCATTTTGAATTAGCAAGTCAGAGAAGTCTGCAGGCCACATGTGGAGAGATGCTGGCCTGCGGCTCCTCTCCCTGCCCAGCAGAAGGCTACTAGAGCCATCTAACTGAGACAAGTTTGCATTGTGCTACAGCTCTCAAGCTACTTTGGTTTGTGGTACTTGTGTTTCACAAATGACCTTGTGAAATGCCTCATAATTTTTTAAAAGACTCTCAAGTACATTTGGCCCAGGATAGATAGATATCTGGAAGGTATGATTGCCTGAGTTAGTTGGAAAAAAAACACAGAACCCCAAGTTAAAATTATTTTTTCAAGAGATATTAAAACTACTGCTTTAGCAACAATCAAAATCTTTGCTACTTTGATGTGACTTTAGAGGAGAAGTGGAGAATTATTTCTGTAGAAACATCGCCTCTAGTCATCTTAATGTACTTGAGTCAACTGGATTCAGCATTAATCAGAGAGGCCTAGCCTCCCCCTGTCCTTTGAAATATAGAAAATGATATAGAAATGCCATCATCAAAGTCATTGCTACCTAAATTCATATTCAGATCAAAGCTGAATTCTGTATTGCTCTCGTCTTAAAATTAAGCCATGAAGATGACCCTGAGGACACATCCTAGATTGAGGAGGATGACAACATATTTCAGTCATGAGCAGAAATGCTTTTAAAATATAGACACCTTATGCTTACAGTTGCTTTTTTTTTTTAAGATTTTTATTTATTTATTTGACACAGAGAGAGAGATTGCAAGTAGGCAGAGAGGCAGGCAGAGAGAGAGGGGGAAGCAGGCTCCCCGCTGAGCAGGGAGCTGGATGTGGGGCTCAATCCCAGGACCCTGAGATCATGACCTGAGCCGAAAGCAGAGGCTTAACCCACTGAGCCACCCAGGTGCCCCTATAGTTGCTTCTTTTCCTCTATTTCTATTTCATGCAGAAATGAATAGAGCTATGATCTGGGTCTTACTTTTTCTACCAGGGCCTGCAGCAGCATTTTGTTTCCTAGGCAGGATAAATATGGCTGCCTGGTCAATGACAGAAATATTTTGGCACCTGGGTACACTTCACGTGTAAGGAAGAGGGCTGGAGCATCTATCATGGCAAATGTCCAGCTTTGCAAGTGTTGCCAATGCCATAGTTCCCTGCTCTGTTCATGGTCTGTGTTCTCAGTCCTCTCACTGTACAGACCACGAGACTAACTTTAGTTGGGCTATTTCTTACTCATCTCTATCACACCATTTAGCACAGTGTCCAATGCCATATGTGAATGGATGGATAGGCAGAC
This sequence comes from Ailurus styani, assembly GCA_002007465.1. Taxonomy (NCBI): domain Eukaryota; kingdom Metazoa; phylum Chordata; class Mammalia; order Carnivora; family Ailuridae; genus Ailurus; species Ailurus styani. The sequence goes on from LNAC01001296.1 coordinate 143,359, forward strand.
GGATGGGGTGCGGAATGGACAGATGGGTAGATGGGTGAATGAACGGAAAGACACTTAAATTTTCTCAGGTATTGTATTTCTTTAATTCTTGCCCTAAGTATGTGGCTATTCTAATAAAGAGCTTTATTTCAATAGAAACATATGATTGAAAGAGTGGGAACGTGGTGATTTTTGTCCAATTTTGCTGACTCCAGAAAGCACAACAAGACCAATGTATTTCACATAGATTAAAGCAAATTTCCATTTAATATGAGAGAACTTTCTAACACCCATAGCTTTTCAAGAGTAGGGTGGGTTGCTTTGTTGAGTAGAGAGCTTCATTCACAGGAGGCATGCAGGCAGACCCCAGGAAGTAATCTGTCAGGAATGATATAGAAATTGAGTATTGAGTACAAGTATTGAGTCGAAGTAGTGATCCTTTCCAATTTTAGGATTCTAAGAAGAGAATATCAGTGGAAATAGGAAGAAAAGAATGAATCTAAGAGGGATTTTGGAGAGTAGAAAATAAGATGGTAGATTCAGATACAGAAGATAATGTTTGTTAGGCTTTACAGCATTTATGGACTGGTTTTTGTAGTTTCTCAGATACTTTTGCACTGATTACCATTTGATAACAGACTCCAAGTCTGTGGTTCTTTCCATTACATGACCTTTCCATCAACACGTTCACACACATACATACTCCATCTCAGTTTTCTGGATTGGGAACCAGAAATATGGTGATACTATGTACTACCGTGGGGCTATTTGGGGGAAGCACAGATCAGATCTGGGAAAGAAGATGATTTTAACTTAGGACTTATAAGCCTAGATGATAGAGCACATCTACTCTTCATTATAACTTTCATTTTAATTATCATTAAAATTCTTGTCTGGGTCATGATCTTCTTTATATCCAACATTATTTCTTTCAGGCAGTGGAGCTTAAGACTTTTAATACTCCACATGTCCTTCAAGTAGAGTTTTGCTTACCAAGAGTTTCACACAAATGAATGTTTTTTGGGGGTTCCCCTATCTATCTGTATTTATTAGTAATCCTAAAAAATGTATCAGATTCTCCTACCTTCTTGGTATTCCACAGAAATAATGCTTGAGAGGTCTTGGTACTTTACAGGTCTTGCCTTGAATAATAAAAACAATACTCTTTCAACCTTCCCAGGGAACTGCATGAGTGAATTCATGGGACTTATCAAAGGTCATTATGAAGCAAAACAAGGTGGGTTCCTGCCAGGGGGAGGCAGCCTGCACAGCTCAATGACCCCCCACGGGCCTGATGCTGACTGCTTTGAGAAGGCCAGCAAAGCCAAGCTGGCACCTGAGAGGATTGCTGATGGCACCATGGTAAGCAAATCAAATGCGAGGCTCTGGCAGCCTATGGGCTTCCCAACCTTCTCGAGAGGAGTGTCTATTTTTTTTTTTTTTAATTTCTCCAAAGACACAGAGAAGGAGTCAGGAGAAGAGAGTGTGTGTCCGTGTGTATTTATTCCCATGTGTGTATGCACATAACCTTATACGTATACTAGACTCCCAATGTGGTAAGATAGAAAGACCTCTGGACTTGAGTCAGACCTGAGATTAAATCCTAGCTCTTGGTTCCTGCATGACCTTGAACAAGTCACTTAACTTCTCTGTGCTTCATTTTCTCCATCTGTAGAATGGGTATGGTAGCCACCTTAGCAGGTGGCTATATTCAACCTTATAGACTGTCCAGCACTGTTCAAATACAAGGGAATATTATTAATACTCTCTGTATGCAGCCCAGAGTGTATATGCTGTGTCTCAAAATCATCTGCTTTTTGAGGTAATCCTCTAGGGCCACAGACTCCTAGATGCAGGAGGTCACCTTCCATGGAGTTTTCAAGCCAAGGAGGATCAGGAAGCTAGGGCTTGTGAGCAGCAGTTCTGAGCTGTTTTCTCATTTTCTTTTGCTCTCCTTTGGCATGGGATGAAATTGATGGGATTGAAAACCTATTTTATATTCTTCCTGTATCAGGCGATAAACATTGAGGCTGAACACAATTGCAGTTAGCGGTGGTACTTGATTTTTATTTTATCTTTGCATTCTTGGAGGTGGAGTTTATGGACCACAAGGAGTAATTTTATGTTAAATCACATGCAAATTTGCTTTACATTTTTAAACAAATGTCTTCAGTGCTACCTGACTTTAAAATCAATAGCACAGACCTGCCTGACTGCATTCCCAGCTTGCAAACAGAGAGCATTATCTGTCTCTGTATCCAATGCAGTTTGTTTTCAGTCCCAACTCCAGGACCAGAGTTGATGGAACTGATCTGCCTGGGGAGGGCGCAGAGTCCCATCTGCTTGACCTTGGCTCTCTTCCCCATTCCAAAAGCCTTTGCAGAATTTCATCTCTGTGAGATGTGGTTTGACAATCTCAATTAAGCTATTGCCTCCAAAGACTCTTTGAGGTCCACGGGCCACCCCAGACTTATCACTCAGTAACCTTTGGTACCCAATTTGGCTTTGGACGGTCAGTGTTATCAGGGAGCAGTGTTCTACATCAGAGAGGCAATGACAGGGCTGTTTATATGAGGAGCAAGACTTTGGGAAATGCCTGAGGCCTGGAGCACTAGGCAGAAAGAGCCCTCCTGTGTGAGGAGTTAAGGGCACGGGAGGGCCTGGGCATCCAGAGAGCCCAGACTACCGGGCAGGGGAGGGTCTGGCACTTCACCTAGACCTAACTTTGAGTCTCCATCACCACTTCCCACTATATAATTTGGACCTAGGCCCATCTATACACCTTATCCTTATTCCAGTTTGGAATAAACAAACTTTGTACAATACTGTCTTTACAGCTCAGCTGGAATGGGGTTTTGTCACTCCAGTCAGACAGCAAGGCTCTTAAGAAGCAGTTCTGTTCTCAGAGGCAACAACAAGAACAGCCATAATAATAACCTTATATCTGAATAGAGCTTTATAAAGTGCACAGCACTTCCATGTGTTCCATCTGGTCCTCACACCAAGCCTGTCATGGGAAGCCAGGCAAGGACGATCATCTCCACTGTTCTAGGCATAAAGAAGCTAATGTATATTAGATATCAAACATTAACATGGGTTCTCAGGATTGTGACACAGGAGAACTTTAACTTCCTTTCATCCATCTCTATTTTTTAAATTTCCCATAATGTGAACATGTAAGAACTATAGGGTTTTATTCCTTTTTATTTTATTTTATTTTTAAAAACCACACTGGGTAGGAAAATCAGCAATTGGTGAAGCTAGAATGTCTAAGCTGCACCAAGCACTTGCATATTCTTTCTATCAGAGACAAAAACCTCCTGAACGCAGCAGGACATCCACCATGCAGAGTCTTCTGGGATAGGGTTTTTAAAAGAGCTATAGTTCTTTCTGCTTCCTCCTTCCCACTTCCTCCCCCTTACTCTCTCTTTTCCTCCTTCTCTTTTTCCCAGCACTAGCCATTTCCCAGCTTTGAGCCATAATTTCCTCCACTACAAAATGGGGAGTATGGCCTCCCCACAAGGACATCACCATAGTGAGTGACGGCCCCTAAGAAGATGAATATTCCTAGAACTCTCCTGCTTCTACCCTTGGATATAGTAAATTTAGTTCTATGATGCTAAAGGACAATGTGAGGCTTACGTGCCTAATTCCATTTTAATGGAATTAAGTGAAACATGGAACTCAAGAGAAGTTAAGAGTCTTGCAGAATCTCACTGGCTTCTAAGTGGTGGGACCAGAGCCAGAACCCAAGGTGTGAGCCTGCTATCCTCACCGTGTTAGCACACGACTTATTATTCTAAGATTCTGCCTACCTACATCTTTTTTCTTGACATCTAATCAAATATGTTTTATTATCCATCTCACTTCTTTCTTGTCCCCTCGTCATTTCCTACAGGCATTTATGTTTGAGTCTTCTCTAAGTATGGCCGTCACCAAGTGGGGGCTCAAGACCTCTAATTGTTTGGATGAGAACTACTATAAGTGCTGGGAACCTCTCAAGAGCCACTTCACCCCCAATTCCAGGAAACCAACAGAATCTAACTGAGACTGGAGCATTGCTGCTGTAATTGAAAATGGATTTGTGTGGTTTTTGTTTAGAATCATGCCCTCTGGCAGTATAGGGGAGGGGATTGGTTAAAATGAGGACTCATTTTTTTTGCAGGCAAGTAACTCAGACATTTTTAGAAATGTATTTGAAAAGTTCTATGTCAACTTAATTACTCAATAAATACTTGCCTGGTGTTCTGTGGAAGTAGCAATTGGTCATAATCAGGTCTTGATGAGGCATACCTGTAGTGGCCAGGACTGGGGGGGTCCATGAGATTGACTCAAGATCAAAAGCCCTTCACATGAGTTTAGCCTGAAAGCCTTTATTCCAGGAGTGCAAATCCAGGGTATCTATCACAGACCACAAGATGAAGCCATAAGGAAGGACCATGAACTGAGGCTGAAGCCAAGGCCAAGGTCCCAGGCATCGGGAAGCACAGGGGTTCAGCAGAGCTCCAAACATCCAGCATCATCCTAAAACCGAAGTGCAGCCAGGCCAGCAAGCTGTCTAATCCTGGTAGTCAGGTAACAACCAATATGGAAGATTATGTACAAGAAGCCCAGCCACTAAGAGTGAGCATCATTCACTGAGGGGACCAACTGCCTTGATTTCCCCACTAAAAGCCCCATATCTCAAGAAACCCTAGGCCTGATCAAACCAGAGTACTTAGCCCCCCTATTATTCACTCATATATCAGTCCATTTGGCAACCATTCATTGAGTCCTTGCTATGTGCCATCTACAACATGAGACTGGGGGTGAACATACAAGGGTAGGGTTGGGCTGAGGGTATAGTGCAGAGGAGGAGTATTCTAAAACAAAACAAAACAAAAATCCTTGTATGTTCAAGGAACTGGAAGAAAAGCAAGTGTGTGGAGTCCAGGAGACAGGAGCAATGGCAGGAGCCATTGCAATAATCCTGGCAAAAGACAGTGTTGTCCTGGACTAATGAGGTGACAGCAGAGATGGAAGTGGGTAAATTCCTGAGAGTTTTGAAGTAGACCTGAAAGCCCTTGTTTGTGATCTATATGCAAGGGGTGAGGGGAGGAGCAGTTGAGGACAGGATCAAGATGACTGGTAGGCTTCTGGCAATGGTATTTCATGGTCTCCAACAGTAAGGTGGTGACAGAGGCTAGTGTGCCTTCCTAATGTTCCTTAATATAAAGAACTCTTTATTTAAAATGGAACATTATTGAAAAAAATGAAAAAAGAAAAAAATGGAAGATTATTGTCACTTCTCAGCCTTTTATCTAAGATCAAGTGTATCTGTTCTTATCAGTTTAAAAATGGAACATTGTTAACTAGTAAACCAGTCAATACCTTTAAATAAATGCTGAAACTGGCCAGTATAGAAGAAGTTGCTAGTAGCCCCCCACCTCCCACCAGCAAGCACCATCCGGTGCTGACCAGCCCAATCCATTTGCCTGAGCCACACCCACAACTCTGTCCAAGGCCCAAACCAGAAGCCACCAGAAGTGCTGGGATTGAATGGCCCTGGACACAGCCCTCAACCCACGACAAATGGAAATTCATGGATAAAGATGCCAACCCTCTTGCCCCACACCTCTGAGGCTTGTGTTTGCCCCTGGCCCCCTGAACTTCCAGAGGGATGAAGCTCCACTGCCCACCACAGCCATGGCCAACAATGCACCTGGGATTGGCTTCCCTCCCCTCCCTTCCCCAAGCTCCTGTGGTGCTTCCTGGGCTCTTCTCTCAGATGACCCAAACTAAGATGACCACTCAAATAGTTTATTCCCAAACTCCAACCTTTCTAGAATAACCTCCACTAACTCTGCTCATACCCACGTACCTAGACTCTCATCCATTTCTCATCCATCATCAGTTTGGTGGCCAAGCCTTCCCAGAGCTGAGGAAACATTCAGCGTTTACACCAATACGGTCCCAGCCCTTGTGCTTTGTCTCCTCCACTTCATCTTGCTGGCAGCATCTCCTCAGCAAGAGACAATATTTCACCCAGCCGGGCTGTTCACGCTAATTAAAAAAAGATTTAGTTTTCTTCTGTTGTGCTTCGGATCAGCAAGAAAGATCTGTACCCTTTCCTTAATTCCCTAGTCTCAAAGACACCTTCCTCGGCCGTGCTCCTGAAGAGATATACTATCTCTTTACTGAGAAATAAAAATTCTTAAAAAAAAAAAAAAGGCACCCTGATTAGGTTTCCTCCAATAACAAGAGGGTTTACTGGCAGACCCCCTTGGCATCATTACATATTTTCCTGTTTGAGGAGTAATAGAAGACACCCTTCTCCTTTTTCTCTGCGAGAGACTTCTCTCACAGCTTAGACAGTAGCAATGACTCCAGGGCAATGGTTCTCGATAGGGGCAATTTTGTGCCCCCCCCCAGGAAATCTGACAAAGGCCAGAGACATTTTTGATGGTCACAACTGGGGAAGTTGCTACAGGCATCTAGTAGATAAAAGTCTGGGACCCTGGCAAATATTCTATAGCGCACGGGAGAGTCTCCCACAGCAAAGAATTAACCAGTGCTGAACGTCAATTGTGCCAAGGTTGAGAAATGCTGCTGCAACCACAGCGGTTCTCAACTTCAGCTGTACCTTCCATCTCCTGGCAGCTTCTGAAACTGCCTGGGGTATGCCTCATATCAACTAAATTAGAAATGCTGGGGATAGAGCCCAAACGAATTTTTTTAAGTTCTTTTTTTTTAAGTTTTTTAATTCCAACATAGTTAACATTTAGTATTGCCTTAGTTTCAGGTGTACAATAAAATGATTCAACAATTCTATGCCTTACTCCAGTGCTCATGATGACAAGTGCACTCCTTCATCCCCATCACCTGTTTTCACCCATCTCCCTACCCACCTTCCCTCTGGTAACCATCAGTTCTCTATAGTTAAGAGTCTGTTTTTTGGTTTGTGTCCTTTTTTCATTTGTTTACTTGTTTTGTTTCTTAAATTCCACAAAGGTGTGAAGTCATATAGTATTTGTTTTTCTCTGACTGACTTATTTCACTTAGCATATACTCCTTAGCTCCCTCCACATTGTCGCAAATGGCAAGGCTGCGTTCTTTTTTGTGGCCGATTAATATTCCATTTTATATATAAAATCCATTTTCTTTATCCATTCATCTATCAATGGACACTTTTGCTGCTTCTATATCTTTACCATTGTAAATAATGCTGCTGTAGGGTGCATGTATCCTTTCAAATTAGTGTTTTCATATTCTTTGGGTAAATACCTGTAGTGTGATTACTAGATCACAGAGTAGTTCTATTTTTAACTTTTTAAGGAAACTCCATACTGTTTTCCACAATTGTTGCCCAGGTTTGCATTCCTACCAACTGTGCACAAGGGTTCCTTTTTTTTTTAACGGCTCAGGTTCTCAACTTTATTAAATATAACATATTTGTGAAGTAGCCAGGCAGGCACAGATTTCTAACATTTTACCCTGAAAGCAGATAGACGGTTGGGTTCCTTTTTCTCCACATCCTCACCAACACTTGTTTCTTGTGGCTTTGATTTTCTGCATTCTGACAGGTGTGAGGTGATACCTTATTATAGTTTTGATTTGCATTTCCCTGATGATGAATGATGTGGAGCACCTTTTCATGTGTGCGTTAGCCATCTGGAATGTCTTCTTTGGAAAAATGTCTGTTTCATGTCTTCTGCCCATTTCTTAACTAGATTATTAATTTTGGGGTGTTGAACTTGGTAAGTTCTTTATAGATTTTGGATACGAACCCTTTATCTGATATGTTATTTGCAAATAACATCTCCCATTCTGTAGGTTGCTTTTAGTTTTGTTGATTGTTTCTTTTACTGTGCAGAATTTTTTTTAGCTTGATTAAGTCCCAATAGTTCATTTTTGCTTTTGTTTCTCTTGCCTCTGGAGATGTATCTAGCAAGAAGTTGTTATGGTTGAGATCAAAGAGGTTGCTGTCTGTGTCCTCTCTTAGGATTTTATCTCACATTTAGGTACTTCATCCCTTCTGAATTTATTTTTGGTATATGGTGTAAGAAAGTGGTCTGGTTTCGTTCTTCTGCATGTAGCTGTCCAGTTTTCCCAACACTATTTTTTGAAGAAACTGTCTTTTTTCCAATTGTATATTCTTGCCCTAAATGAGAGGGGTTTTTTATTTTTTGTTTTTGTTTTTTTGAAACTCCTCAAGTTATTCCAATGCACAGGCAAGGCTGAGAACCACTGTTTTGGAAACTACCTTAGAAACAATAGAATGAGCTTTAGTGCCCAGGTTGAGCACAGGGAGAATGTGGGAAAGAGGAGAGGAGTTAGGAGAGCTAAGGCCTAGATGTAAATTCTTTATAAGTTAGAAGTTAGTGTGCAGTTTCTGTTATGATTCTCCAGAGTGATGAAAAAGTTATCACTACGGATTTGAAATAAGTTCTGTCTCAGAAAGTTATCTTACTACTAAAATTTTTTTAAAAAAGGCTTGAGAGCTGACATTTAAACTTCATTACATTTAGTGACCAACTAGCCTTCATTTTTATATAATCATTTTATATAATTGCATCACAAATCTGAGGTGTGCCCAAAGTTTATCCTTTTGTGAGTTAGTATAGTACATAGTTAAGAGAACAGATGCTAGAGCCAACTGTCTGAGTTCAAATCCAGGTTCTACCACTTATTAGCTGTGTGACCCTGAGCAAGTTACTTAACTTCCCTGAGTCTCTGTTTCCTCAGCTGTAAAACGTAGATACTTCATACCGAATCCAAGACTCTGGAATTGAGACTGTGCTTTCATAGCTGAATAAGTTTGAGCAAGTGATTTAACCTCTCTTAGGCTCACCTTCCACATGTGAAAGAAGGAAATGATTTATTTCACAGGGATTTGGTGGGGGTGAAATAAAACCAGGCATTGGAGGCACCCATGCTGGTTTTGGCACATAGTGAGCACAAGGAAATATTAGCCATTACTGTTGTTAGTGTTTATTGCTGCTGTTGAAACTCGGTGAATATATATTCATTCCTGCCTCTGTGAGGCTATGGTGCCACTTACTGTAGGTGACACTGGAATGAATAAGCCAAGATCCTTGCTGCTAAATAAACAAGTATTTATGGGACACCTGGGTGGCTCAGTCGGTTAAGGGTCTGCCTTCAGCTCAGGTCATGATCCCAGGGTCCTGGGATTGAATTCCACATCAGGCTCCCTGCTCAGCAAGAAGTCTGCTTCTCCCTCTGCCTGCTGATCCCCCTGCTCATGCATAATCTTTCTTGACACATAAATAAATAAAATCTTAAAAACAACAAGCATTTAGCTGATGATTCTCTTGCAATAAGTAACAGAAGCCCAAAGTGAAGAAAATTTAGGATTCCTTTCATCATCTTTTAGGTCTTAAAGCATGAAACGATATTAAAGCTCAATTTAAGATCTCAACAGTGCATATTAATAGCTCAATTAATGTGAAAATTAAGACAGACTGTACACTTTGATGTAAGTAGTTTGCATATGACTAGCTATAGAGCTTTTCCTGGAGGAATCTTGTCTCATCAGGTGGGCCTTTGGGACTCTAATTAGCCTACTCTCAGTTTTTTAAATCTAAAATTATGGGGCGCCTGGATGGCTTGGTTGGAAAAGCACATGACGACTCTCCATCTTCAGTAGGGAGTTCGAGCCCTGGAGTCCAGGGTAAGGCTCTGTGCTCAACAGGGAGTCAGCTTCTCTCTCTCTTTTCCTGTCTCTGCCCCTCCCCCTGTTGGCACGCCCCCCTCTCTCTAAAATAAATAAATAAATAAATCACTTTAAAAAAATAAATCTAAAATTACATCAGAAGCTTCCACACAAACTCATCACAGCACTATCAGCAGCACATACCTTGTAAAAACCAAGTGTAGTCCCTGGAAGAGAAATTTAGCAAATAGAGCAGTTTTGCTCACTCACGAGCATTTATTGCCTTTATCTTGGATCCTATGAATAAAATTAAAATCTGAAGGACAGGTATATTTTATGATATGATTTATTTTAATAAAAAGATGTGGTATTTAAGAGTGCATTCAACTGTAAAAAATTGTAAAACTGAAAATCTAACATCAGCTTAACAACCGGAACTTTATCTCTTAAAAAGAAGTCGGAGGTTGGCAGGTCAGCCACAAAATATTCCTGGGCTCAAGTTCATTCTGGTTTTCTGCTCCACAGTTTTTGGCAAATTGTTTTATCTTCATTTCATTTCTAGGTCTTATATCCATGTTCTTAGAAGCAGAGAAGAAAGCAAATGCAGGAAGGGAGAGAAAGGATTTCCTCTTGGGAAATACCTTTTTATTCAGAAAAAAGCCCTTTCCACCAGATTCTCCTGATGTCGTATGCTCAGAGCTGGATCCCATGCCCACACTCAGACCAATCCCAGATTCATTCCCTGGGGCTGGGATCATGCTTACCCTGCCTGGGACAAAGGGACTTCCACCAACCTCCTGAAGAAATCGGGGATTCTATTGGAAGGAAAGGAGGGGTAGTGGGTGCTGGTGGGCAAGCTGGTGCCCGCAAGGGATACGTTCCTGTGAGAATCCAGCATGAACAACATGGGAGGTGTAGGGTTTGAACCTAACATCGTCACTCTCACAGCCCCAAAAGACAAATCTGTGAATACTTGCTTTACACAGGAAATGCTCCAAACATCTGCCTGATTTCCCCAAATACATCCTTGTTAAAATGGCTTTTTGAGTCTTCTGTATGTACGAGATAAGGAGGTTGGTAAGCAATTGTCTTAATTATCCCAAGTCTCATTTTTAATCATAAACGGGTGACATGGACAATCAGAGCCATTGTTCTTAATCAAAACCTAGACTCCTGATCCTCAAATTAGCAAGGTTTCTCGAAGAACAGGACAAGTCCTTTCTCCCCCCCCCCCAAACCTTTCCTGTAGAATTAGGCTGCGAGACTGGCAGATCTTTAAAGATTTTTCTGACTCTAACATCCTGTATACCCATGAATGTGATAGAAAATCTAAAAGTGCAAGTGGCAGGCCCTAACTCTAGAAAGTGCCACCTCTTAAGCCCTCCAAACGCCCCCTTCTTTCTCAGTATCCAACTCCACACAGCATCAGTCTTCATCCCATTGAAAGAATGGTTAAAGATCTGCGCTCTGGAGTCAACCTGCTCAGATTTAAATTCTGACTCAGCTGTTATTAGCTGAGGACTCAAGCAAATTATTTAACCTCTCTAAATCTCCTTTGCATAATGGGGATTTTTAAGGTATATTGTGAGATGTGTAAAGTTCTTACTTTAGTGCCTAGAATACAAGTAAAAGTTTAATTAAGTGCTGGCTGCTATAATTGTTTTTCTCCAATGTAGGTTCTTCCAAGAAGGAGCTGTATCTTCTTCATAAAAGTATCCTCAGTGCTTAGTATTGGCCAGGGCTCAGTAAGTGTTTGATCAATGCAGGAGACCTGATAGCCAGTGTCCTAGAAGTCAATAGGACACAGGCTCCTTCACCCCAGTTGTTCCAGGAAACAGAGCATCTCCAGTACAAGCAGACCAACAGCAGCTTACTTTCCTTGCAGCCTGCATTGGTGTTTCCTCCCAGACACCCTGACAGACCAAACACTTCTGTGCCACCCTTTCTGCAGAGCATGATTTTGGAGGAGAAGCTGTCTATCCAGCCTCTAACAGATGGCTTCAGGGTAATTGACCACCCTTATCCACACATACCCTCACCCAAGCCACTTCATATAAAAAGTAGTAACTCTTTGAGGCTGTCTCCATCCTATATAAAGCATAAATAAAACTGTCTCTAGCAAATTTTGTATTTTTAATTATGAAACATAATGTAAGTAGAAAAAAATGTGCTTAACCGTGCAAATGCAGTTTCAAGAGTCTACACCTTCTCCTCTTACTCACAACAATTTCATATCAAATTGCAAGCCTGACTCCTTCCTATATTGATTTCTGGAGCAGCCTCAGCCAGTTGCCTCCTTTCCCCACTCCCACCCCCAATATTTTTAGAGTCTAATTATTAAATAAGAGGGATGATTTAAATGCAATTGGTGGTAGAAATAAAGGATTGACTCAAAAGTGATCAAGTGATATTCCTTGTAATTACGAAGGAAAAGAACTTGAATTCTAAGGGTAAGTTTGCTGCAGAAATCTCAGATGTTTCACCAGCAACATTCAGAGATCAGATGTCAGACTTTCAGCTTGACTTTAATCTTTTAAATCCTGAAGCTTGGCAATGAGATCGATGCACACTGCACTTTCTTTGGATGCTGAGCATCTCCAGGTGGATGACTTAGTTCAATGTCCCTCCAGGTCACAGTATCAACAGAAGGGGTCTCTATATCTCACCTAGGGAAATGGCAGTTAGCAAGGAGGCCAGCGGGGAAACAAGTGGAAGCACTACAATCAGAGGTACACATGGATCCTCTATTAGAAACATGATAAAATTCTATGTGTTCACAAAAAGGTAGAAAGGAGCAGCAGCAACTTTGAAATTCAGTCTTTGAATATATTTATAGCTAATTTTAAGGTGCTGTTCGTATTTTTAAATCATGCATACTTGACCGAGGTGGTTTTTTATACAGATCTCTAATCTTTTCAAATACTCCATTAACGATCCTGAAGAACGGAGAAATAACCAGTACTCCGTATCTCCTCCAAAGTTATGAGATTGTGTCAAGTGCCACCAAGAATGAGGAAAAATAAAATGGAAAATAAATCAGGGAATGAACCCAATGGGATTTTGTCTGAGCATGAACGTAATCTTTTTCTCCAGGCAGGATCCATAATGAAGGGTAAAAGACATAGTACTTAAACAAACCAGCCTGTTATAGAGGCAATATTGTTCCAGAAAGGGGAAAGGATGTCATATACAAATAAGGAATTATTAAGAAGACTGGCTCCTCATGCATGTGCATAAAGGGGAACTAATAGAGATAATATATTTAGACTTTCATAAAGCTTTCGACAAGTTCACATCCAAATGAGTCATCTTGGGATTAGCAGGGACTGCTTTGTTCTGCATAGAGGGCTGTCTAAAAATTGAAAACCATTCCTAGCCTGAAGTCTTACAATAGCCTGATTACTAGTCATCCTCTAGCCTTTCTTGCACTTAGAATCTTCTCCAGGATCCAGAATGATCTTCCATGAATTCAAATCCCATCAGGTCACTCCTGCTTGACAGCTTCAGTGGCTCCCATTGCCATCAAATTGAAGTCTAAACTTCCTAATTGTGAATAAGGGCCTTATGATCTGGTTCTGGTTCCTTGTCATTTTTGGATGCTTAGTATTTAAACTTCTTTCTTACGTTTGGTAATTCTTTACCTACCTCACACCTTAGAGCTGGACATGCCATATGCTTGCTTGTTCAGCCTTCCCTGCAGATAGAAGTCAAGCATAGCCAATCATAAGCTGCTGAACTCAGGAGCAAGTGATGGGAAGATGTGTGGACCTTGAGGAACTCTAGTAGTTTGGTTGTAATAAGCTTGAGCTTTTTGGGCCAACAGAGGCAGCAATACCAGTGTAGGATCCTGTGCCCAGTGCTCAGGGCCAGCAGTAACAGTCAGACACATGGTAACATTAAGCACTCAAATGAGGTGGTAATTGGTATTCTCACCAGACCACTTCTGGGTGTGATTTGGGGCACTGTTTGGGGTAATAAAAAAATCTCTAGAAATTGATTAAACTGTTAAGAACATATCGCTCAATAAATTCTTGATGTTAACAAAAGTATTTTACAATCAACAAAACTAAAAGGCAACCTATGGAATGGGAGAAGATATTTACAAATGACATATCCGATGATGGTGTTGGTGGGAAGGTAGAGATAAAGGAACTTTTGTGCACTGTTGATAGGAAGGCAAACTGGTACAACCACTTGTGGAAAACAGTGTGGAGGTTCCTCAAAAAGTTAAGAATAGAACTATCCTAAATACTAAATACTTTGTAAGTAGTAACTCATGAAACAATGAATGTAATAACGATGCATTATTAGTATATCTATTTTAAAGATAAGAAAACTGAGTCACCAAGAACTTAAATATCTTTCAGTTTATTTCACTAGTAAGTGGGAGAGCAGGGATACAAATGCAAAGTCAGGGAGTAGGACTATCAGTTCCAACCTCTAATCACAGTTGGTTCTCTTGGCAACCAGTCCCAGCCTTACATGTGGTCAAAACTTAGCTCAGTAACATAACAAGACACCTCTATCTCATCACTTAGAAAATCCTGAGGGTTTTAGGAACTCTGGGCGAGAACCAAGGACAAAGACTAAATATATATTTATTATATATCACAATATCAGAGGATTTCACTTTAATCTGAAACTGTGATTATCTCCTGGTCATTTTGGACTTCTTGTGCCTGGGAAACAGACAAAAAAAAAAAGGTTTTCCATATTAGTGGCACTAAATGACTTTCATTACAAGGAGCTAGGGTTACTCCTACAGAATGGGGGCTCAGGGGTATATATCTGAAACCCAGGGGAGTCACTGTTGCTTCTCAGTGCTTCCATGTCCAGTGATGAATGTAAACAGGCAATTGCTTCAACAAAGGCCTGATGATGAAAGCGTAGTAAGGTTTTGGCCTTGCAGATAAAGGTCCTGGTGACTCTCATCAGGCAAGCATTCTAGACCTTCTAAATTGTTGGCCAAATAAAGAAAATCTAGAGCGTTGTGCAGGGAAATGATCTCAGTTACAGCTTCAGATCAGTTTCAACAGTGTGGGACTGAAGCTTGTTCCACTAAACCTCCTATACTGAGATCGTACCTAGCCACCTCCCTGAATGACATAGCAGATTAACATGTGCACAGATCCAAGCAGTACATGGGAGTGGATGAGGAAATCGTCTACCTCTTGTGCCTATCTCACCTCCTCTTGGCCCATCATTTTACTGCAATTGCTGTTGCAGCCCTGAGCTCCTGTAGGTGTGACCTGACAATATGTCACCTCAGCTGCACAGCACATCACTTCCTGTTTTCTCCTTGTCTGCAGGGAACATTCTATGTACATCCCACAGGGCTCCTCAGGTCCCTAGTGGGATTGAGCCCACTACTCTGAGGCAACAGGCCAATAGCACATAACTTGATGGGCTGTCCCTCTAGCCGTTTCACTCTTATTAGTTTGACACTTGTTCTTTCAATGACTCCTGCACACAAGCTTGTCTCTCAGGCTCTGTTTCAGAGTATCCCAGATTCATAAAAGAACCAGTTAAGAATACTTGTATGCTCTGAAAGTTAAAACTAATGTACTAATGTAAATCAGCCCCAAAGAGCATGTTCTTGCTATAGCGCTTTACTCCACCTTTATAGGTAAAACTGTCATCCTACTGTTTTAAGACAGAACTGTAAAGCATGTAGCTTTATTTTATTGAGCAGTACTGTTATCTCATTTTCATCTTCATGACCTTATGAGGAAGTAGGCATTACTATCTGCATGCCAGAGATGGGGAAGCAGGAGGCCTTGTATTCCAACTGTTAAGCTTGAGATAGGATTTTGACCCCAATTTAACCTCCAAAGTCTATGTGCTAAATCATTTTACTTCTGTTCAATGTGGCCTCCTCTGTCTTCTCACCCCACAGTGGCCCCATGTCTCACCATACCCAACACACCTTGCCTTTTCACGCTTCCAGTTTGCCCTGTTAGCCCTGTGACCTTCAGAGCCTAGATCAATGCCATCTCCCATGACAGAATTGCTTCTCCATTACTTTCCTGGATCCCTACTATATTTTTTACCACACTGTTGTTACTGTTCTGTTGCATTTTCCACTGGGGTGGAACCAGACAAGAGTTTAGGTACTAAGTAGTACTAGATACGAGCTCTCAAATAACAATCACTGAATAAACAGTTGTCAGAGTGTGTACTCCTTAAGTACAGAACCTAAGTTTGTTTTATTGACTGCTGTATTCTGGGCACAGAGCACAGTGCCTAGCTCACAGTAGACACTCTGTTGAATGACTAAATGAATGAACATGAATCTGTTTCTTCATGAAACTGTGAACTCTTATATTATACTATCCAGCAAATGTTTGTTGAATCAAGGTAATATTAAGAAAGAGAAAGTATTTAATAATTAATAGAAGATTTATTTAAGCAATAATACACAGAGTCATCACTGCCGACTTAATATGAAATGTTAAATGTTCGGTCCAATTTTCCTTCCTGGATAAGTTTTTCTTTCTTATCCTGTAGAGACAGAAAAAACAAAAAACAAACAACAACAACAACAACAAAAAAACTTCATTAGAAACAACACATTCTGACCCGTGTTCACTGCAACATCATTTATAATAGTCAAGATACAGAAACAACCTAAGTGTCCATCAATGGATATGTATATGTATACATGGAACACTATTCAGCCATTAAAAAAAAGAAAAGGAATGAAATCTTGCCATTTCATAGGTACAAGCTTACACACAGAACAGACTGGTAGCTGACAGAGGTAGGGGGTGGGTGGTCGGCAAAATGGGTGAAGGGAGTCAAAAGGTACAAACTTCCAATTATAAAATAACTAAGTCATGGGGATGTCATGTACAATAATGGTGACTATGGTTAGTAATACTGTATGGAATATTTGAAAGTTGCTAAGAGAATTAATCTTAAGTCCTCATTACAAGAAAAAAGGCTGTCTTTTGTAACTATGTATGGTAACAGATGTTAACTAAGATTTACTGTGGTGACCATTTTGCAAAATATACAAACAAAAAAGGTACTGGAAAACACAAAAATAAACAAAGAACCAATGTAATCTGGCATAACCCATGGTATAACTCTGAAAAACAGGACTAAAATACTCCAAACGTAATTCCAATCCCCCATTGTCTAAAGCCTATAGAGTATGTGTGAGGAAGTAGCAGTCTGAAGAAATAAAGGGACAATGAGAAAACACTCCTATTGAAAAACATCTTATGCACATGCTGGAAGAATTATATTACCCCACTAAAAAGTTTATGTCCAAAGCAAAATGCAAACGCCTTCTGGATAAGTGTGGCCTGTTTGTTAAGCTGGTAATTATCAGACAAGCAAAATACATAAGCTCTTACAGGAGAGTGGACTGGCCAGTTTAAGACAGAGCTAGATGAGTGGGTTCCAGTCTAGATGACAACACAAGGTCTGCTAGGGGTCTAGTACCAGGGTGGCCTAGGGTCAAAGATAAAATTGGCTTTCTCTGCGACCATATGGCCTGTGATGGCAGATTCCCACCACAGGCTACTTTTGCTTTCCTATTGTTAGCACATTACAAAGTTTTAACGTTAACCTACAAATGTAACCAACATGACTAGAATTCATACAAACAGGGAACACACTATATGATTTATGTATTCTGCTAATGCTTAACCCAAATAAACATCTTTTTGAAATAATGAACTAAGAAAACTAACTATAAAGGTTAGCAAAGATAATATCTAAAGGTAAATCAAAATAGGAAAGCTTAACTTCTGTATTAACTTATATTTAATTTTTGAGAGAGAGAGAAGGCACACGCAAGTGGGGGAGGGGCAGAGGAAGACGGAGAGAGAGATTTAGGCAAGCTCCATGCCCACCGTGAAGCCAGATGTGGGGCTCAATCTCAACAACCCTGAGTTCATGACCTGAGCCAAAATCCAGAGTCCGACACCTAACCAACTGAGCCATCCAGGACCCCTTAGTGATGACTTTTTAAAGTTACTTCTGGGGGCGCCTGGGTGGCTCAGTGGGTTAAAGCCTCTGCCTTTGGCTCGGGTCATGATCTCAGGGTCCTGGGATCCAGCCCCAAATCGGGCTCTCTGCTCAGCAGGGAGCCTGCTTCCTTCTCTGACTGCCTCTCTGCCTACTTGTGATCTGATCTTTCTCTGTGTCAAATAAATAAATAAAAAATCTTAAAAAATAAGTAAATAAAAATAAAGTTACTTCTGTATTCTCTTGCTTAATATTCACAGCACAATTCCTTTATATCACCTAAAACACACCAGGAAAACGCTTTCATTTCAGTCTAAGTTCAAGCCTTAGAAATTTAAACTGACCAACTTATTATTTTACGTTCTAGAGCAGCCATTAGATTAAATTTGAAAGACTCAAAGACTATTGTGATTTTTAGCAAAGTATTATTTCAATATGAGTTGAAATGATAAAGCAATGAAACCAAACTACTTTGGTACTTGAAACTTTCTGTTTTAACTCCTGCTGGAAACAAATAAAGATAAAAGAAGAGAGAAACTGAAGGAAGAGGAGAAGATCAAGGTGGGAGGAGCACCGGTGGCAAATGCCAAGAGAAAGAGCTGCAGCCAGCACAAGGGAACCTACCACACAGAAACTAAACATCAGGCCCCAATACTTACTCTGTCAGTTTTGAAAACATAAAACCAGAACAAGAGGGGCCCAATTCCAAACAGAGCTCCTAAGAGCGAGGTCTTGGGAGTGGGTCTGAAATTGGGATAGATGTTTGCTGATTTTGCATAGGTCCAACGAATCAAGGCAGGATCTTCCTAAAATTCAGGAAAACAAAAAGTTACGGAACTTAAGCAGAGCCACACTGAAACAATCTCATCAAAACTTTTGTGGGGAAGCAGAGGAGATATCTTTTGTGCTCCACCATAGTTAAGGATATACCTTGAACATTCCTGAATAGCTTCTGGGAAGATCTTTCATTTCCAGTATTTGCTGAATAACTCTCTGATGATCCTATCCTGTTCAAGTCCTTCAGAATTTAAAAGATTCTTATATCACCCTTCAGCTTTCTATTTACTTAAGATTTAAGAAACCTAATCTTTTTAATCCATCAGAGAAGCCACTTTTTTCCTCTTTGATTATTTTTTTTTCTTTTCTGGATTGTTTTGTAGCTTCATTGTCTTTCTTGAAGTGACCAACTGAATCATAGTATTCCCAATGAGGACAGATTTCACGTGCTCTGTCATGCTTTGTACTTTGTTTCTAAGACCCTTTCTAGTGCTACCCTCCATGCTGCACTGTCTTTCCAGGCTTCAAATAAATTGCAGGAAGGTGAAGACAGGTAGTCCAACTCTGAACTTTAAGATTTTTAAGCTGACTTGGTTGATATTTTACAAGCAAAATTATTACATCTTACACTATTAAAATAATTTGTAGTGAGCACATGGTTGTTGTTAAAGAAAAATAATCAAACTGTCTTGGTTAAGAAAAAAATTGTCCATTTTAATATATTTATACTAGAACAACTATGTAAGACAGCAAATCTGCCCCAAACACATAATTAAATTTAATTAGCTAAATCCCCAAATGAGTTTATAAAATTATTTGCTCCAATTAACTGATAGGCAAATTAAAAATAAGCAGATGAAACCAGCTTTAAAACTTTAATACCAAAGGAGAACATTCAAGGTCCTATACACCACCAAGAAGTCATGATTGGTAGGATTAAAATAATTAAACTGGATCTTCGACAGATACATTTTAAACCAAACTCTTTGCAGAAAACAGTAAAGGTGAAGACACAGGATACAGACAGGTTCAAGGGGATATTTGAGTTCAATACCTGAAAGGATAAATACATCTATTCTTTATCTATCCCATCTGCTATTAACATATTTGAATGACTTTCCCATGACAGAATTCTCAATCTGTCAGTCACCTCTCTACACAGTTAATTGCCAGACTGGTCTTCCAGAAACAGACATTTCACTTCATAAAAGTATCAACAGCCCCATGACCATAGTTCACTGAACTTGTACTGTTGTTAAGACAGGTTCCAAAACACACTCCATGGGCGATAGTTCTCCTTCCTGGACACCACTCCACGTCCAAAGAACCATCAGCAGCATCTGACATGGTGAAAACTCCTTGAAATTGTTTCTTTTGGCTTTCTGGACACACACCTGCCTGGTTTTCCTCCTAACTCCATGGCTATTCCCTCTTGGTCTCTTTCCCTCTCTTCTTATCTCTCCAATCTCTTAATATGGGACCTGAGACCTTGCTGGTCTTCTCTACCTACATTCATTCTCTTGATGATCTATCTCCTCCAGTCGCATGGTTTTAAATATCCAACTATAGGCCGATGACTCTCAAAATTATACCTTCCCAAACCTCTACCTTGAACTCCATACATAATGTCCAACAGCCTGCTCAACAATGTCATGTTGTCTAACAAGCAAGTCAAATGTGATGTACTTCAAACTGATTTACCAATATTCCACTCCATCTTCATCCCTGCTCTTCTCACATTCTTTTCCATATTGGTAAAAAGCAACTTCATTCTTCTGATCATTTAGGTCAAAAAACCTTGGAATCATCATTGACCCTTCTCTCTCTTACACCTCACATGAAATCTGCTAGCACATCTGGTTGGCTTCACTTTCTTTCTTTCTTTTTTTTTACTTTCAATACATACTCAGAACTCAACACTTCTTACCACCTCCACTGCCAAAACCCTGATTACCTCAAAAGCCTCCTACATAGTCTCCTTGCTCTCCTCCATAATGCATTTTCAACTAAGCAACCAGAGAGATGTTAAAATCTAAGGGCAGATTACCTACACAGTAAAAGTCCTTATGACGACCTGCAAAGCTTGGAGTGATCTAGTCCCACATACATTTCTGACCTCATCTCTTCCACTTTGCTCTCATCTTTCTCCAATTGAGTCACAATGGCCTCTTCAGAATTTTTGGAACTAACTAGGCACATTCTAAGGACCCCTACACCTGCTGTCTGCTCTACCTAAAACGCTACTTTCCCGGAGAGCTGTGTGGCTAGCTCCCTCACCTCACTTCCTTCATGTTACCTTCCAAGGAAGGCCTTCCCTAGCAGTATCTAAAATTTCAACTGCAATCCCTTCCTATTACATAACACACATTCTTAACCCTTTCCTTGCTTTATTTTTCTTATCCCTTACCACTAACATGCTGAACAATTTAGTTTTTTAACTTATACTTGTCTGCCCCACTGCAAAGAAAGTTCTGCAAGGACAGGAATCTACACTGTCACTTTAACATCTAAAACAGGGCCTGGCCTAGAACAGCAATTACTTATTCACTGAATCAATCACTGGTAAAGATTAGGCAAGGAATTCCCATGTATTGATCATTAAATGACTAAGTGCCAAGCACTCATTTAACAGAACAACCAGTGAGGCAGGTATTACTGTTTCTTATATGACAAAACTGAAACTGTCCTAGGGCACAGAACTAGAAAAGAGAAAATCTGGGGTTTAAACTTCGGCTATCTGGCACATCAAACCCTGTGTGAGTATGTCAATAATAAATGTCTCCGGGCGCCTGGGTGGCTCAGTGGGTTAAAGCCTCTGCTTTCGGCTCAGGTCATGATCTCAGCGTCCTGGGATCGAGGCCCGCATCAGGCTCTCTGCTCAGCAGGGAGCCTGCTTCCTCCTCTCCCTGTCTCTCTGCCTGCCTCTCTGCCTACTTGTAATCTCTCTCTCTGTGTCAAATAAATAAATAAAATCTTTAAAAAAAAATAAAAAAAATAAAAAAATAAAATAAAAATAAATGTCTCCCTCCACATCTTCTTCTCAAGGAAATATGGTTCTGACTACAGNTAAAAATAAAAATAAATGTCTCCCTCCACATCTTCTTCTCAAGGAAATATGGTTCTGACTACAGATGGTACAGCCAACTGGTTAAGCAAATGTTTTGGGTTACACAGTTCAAGGTTTAAATTCTGCTCTATCACTTGCTAAGGGAGTATCACTCTATGACCTACTTGTCCTTCCCATGTTGTCTTCTCATCTGTAAAATGGGGATAATAACAGGGCCTAACTCTTTGAATACTTGTGACAGTTGAATATTCAGAAAGGGTTTAGACAGTGCCTGCACAATACCTTCAATTCTCATAACTTCCAAAAAGTTCTACAGAACACCAGTGCAACTGTTGAGGGAAGTGTTATTTTTTGTTGTTTTTTTTAATATCATATTTGACATCGTATTTAAATAGTTCTTGTACAGAAAATTACTGAAAAGCCTACTCACTAAATAATAATAGTTATCAGTCTACTGGTAATAATATAAAGTGCCTGCAATGTTATACAAATATCTCATTTAAACTTACAATGATTCTATAAAGAATGTACTGCCTTTCTCCATATAAGAAGATCAGAAAACTATTCTTTGGAGGGGTTAGGCAAACTGAAGTCATCTAGTTTGCCATTATGTTCTGCCTTGGCATCTAATTCCAAAGACCAAAGTTTCAACTAGGTGCACAGTTTTGGGGTCTTCAAAAGATATAAACTGAAAAAAAATCATTATATTCCCATCAAGAGAGAGCAGTATTGCTATGAACTGTGAACTGCAAGATGGAAAACTGCTTTAAAAAATTACACACACATCTTCTGAACAACTCGCTACAGCCCAGACACTGTGTTGGCCAGTCATATGCCTTATCTCATTTAATCCTAGCAGCCTCCCAAGATAGGAAGTCCTGTATTATCCCCATTTTTCAGACAGGAAAACCGGGGCTAACCAGCAGAGTTGAGTCATTTTCTCAAGATTACCCAGGCGGGAAGTGATCAAGCCAGGATTCAAACCCAGCCGGTGTGAATCCAAAACCATTCTCTTGACTACCAAGCTCTCCGCTCAAGGTCAAAGGGCTAGAGGGCCTGCTCTCTCAGCCTGGAAGAGGGCCAAAGTCTAAGATACTGATCGGGAACGGTGGCCGCCCCGCTGCGTGGCCTCCCTTGCGGGTCTGGGCTGCCCGGCCGGGGAAAGGGAACCGCCCGGACTCTGGCCCTCGATTCCCGCCCGGCTGGCCCACGACTCACGATGAGCCCTTGGCGGCTGGGATCGTTGTACTGAAGCAGATACTCCCGTTTAAGTCGGGATCTTATGGCCAACCGCTCGGCTTGTGCCTTTCGGGCTTCCGAAGATATGTTGTATTCGGCTGGGTCGAGGGTAGAGGGTAGGGTAGCCAGACGCGACGGCTCGTACTTGGGGAACGACATCTTGGCACCCCGGCACACCACTGCGCCTGCGCGACTCCGAGGCCCTCCCCCTTTAGTCAGACCTTCATCCGAGGGAGTGCGCTTGCGCGTTAGCGGAAGGTAGGCACTAAGTTTGCGCGGAAGCTCCGCTGCTTTCCTCAACCTTCCTCACGGTCCTGGAGCCCCGAATAGCGATCTGCGCATGCGCAATGCACTTTCCTTACCCTTCCCCCACCTCCACCTCCGCTTCCTCCTTTTACCCGCAGTCTATTGGTTGTTGTTTCTTTCTAGCAGCCTTACATATTTCTAGGGACATAGCAGAGCTTTTTTGTGTGTGAAGTTGACCTGTATGAGACTGGCAGACACAGGAAATGGGGCTAGAATCCTGTTTCAGTGTGGGCCCCTTCAAGGTGTGTGACTTCGGACAAGT
Organism: Ailurus styani; assembly: GCA_002007465.1. Taxonomy (NCBI): domain Eukaryota; kingdom Metazoa; phylum Chordata; class Mammalia; order Carnivora; family Ailuridae; genus Ailurus; species Ailurus styani. Next base: position 166,618 of record LNAC01001296.1, read on the forward strand.
CGTTTAACGTCTCTGAGTTTTTCTCGTGCTCATTCTGGATAATGACCCCTATTCTATCCACCTAGCAAAACTTTTGTGAAGATTAAGTGATAAATACGTGCCAAAGTGCTTTGCCGTACACAGTGCCCTAACCAAGAAAAAGAATAAGCTTTTCTGTACGTTACCACTTTAGATCAGTACAGCATAAGTAGTGGCGTGTTTTTCATAGGCATGAAATAATGTTTAATAGGAGAATGATGTTTGTTATAAAAGAAATGCCTGCCTGGCCGTAATAAGTCATTAACAAATGAAGTACTGAATAAAGCTCGTGAAGAAACAGTATTTAACAGATTTTACCTAAAATCCTTAGCACTCTTGGGGTGCTAAGAAGAAAAATCATACTTAGATGATGCCTTTATGCACAGGGGCATTATATCTTAATGTGAAAGGTGATTTGGCGGGGGAGTGGGGGGGAACCTAACCAGAAAGGAAACCTTCTTCATTGCTACTGTCCTTCTCCCACTATCAGGAGGGGAAAAAAGCAACTTCAAGTTGCACAGCAGGGTCTGTGGGTACCAGTTAGACACTCCACAGGGGAAAACATGTGAACAATATTTCCATAACTCAGGCAAGGAAACCTGGATCAAAAGAGAGCTTCAGCTTGGATGAAATGTCTGGAGACTGTAGGTATGTTGGGAAATGGTTGCTAGGCAGAGAAGGGACCTAGAAAGTGTTGGCATTTGAAGTGATGAGGAGCAGCACTGCTGTCAAATTTATTCAACATTTTAATACTGTTTTAAAATATTTATTAAGCACCCACTGGGTGAAGCATTGTGCACACTAGTCAATCTTAGTCAATCTTCTATGCTCAGTGTGGGAAATGCAGAAGAAATGAAGAACGTGGTGTTTGTCTTCGAGAAGCTGACCTTACAGGCAGTATAGAAAGAACAGACAGTATATGATAATATTTGCAAAGCAGTTTAATGTCCAAATGAATATAGGGCAAAATGGATTCATGAGAATGCAGGCTGAGGGAATGTAGAAAACAGAAATTTGGGACAAATCACGGACACTCAATTTTAAAGGAATGAGAAAAAAAGGAGTTCTTTTTTCAAAGATGTTTTAAAATACCATAAAACAAAATGAAATGCAGGAGCAGGCTGTAAATTCTAAAGACAACCTTGATAAAGTTTCAAAAACCTTTTGTTTATAGATTAGAGACTGATCTGGGAAGAAGGGCAAGCAAAAAGGATAAAAGAAAGAAAAAAGGAATACAGTGACTACAGATGACAAAGTTTTAAAAAGACTTTGTAAAGTTAAGAGGGAGGGAGGGAGAGAGAATGACAGAATAAACTACATCATTTCCCTTTGGATTAGTTAAGGTATTTATTCCCACACTTGCTTGATTATCATAAGAATCCCTTAAAATGATTGTCAAAAAGATGGAGTCCTAAGTTCTGTTCTGCTCTTGAAGATTCAGAACTGATCTGGCAGGGGAACCCAAGAGTCTGTAATTTTTACAGTTTCCTGAGGGGATTCTTCCACTATTCTGTGTTTGGGAAACATAGAGATGAGTACAAAAGGTCTTCCTTTCCTTCTTCCTTTTCCCAGGAAAGGTCCTCCCAGAGTGAAACTATTTAAAGATGGAGACCTGGATTCCATAATGAAAGAAAAAGACTTGATTGAGAATTTATCTTGAAATAATGCAATCAAAAAATTTGAAAATGAATTTATCTTATATTTAACATTTAAGGTTACAATTACAGTTACAATGGTGTGCTAATTCTGATAAATCAAGTTATTTGTATATAGCTCATTATCCTTCACTTTGCATTTGATTTTTGCAGCAGGGTCATATTTGCAGAAAGGTCTTTATTCAGTTTTTCCAAGGTCCTCGCTTAATCCTTTGAAACTGAATTATTTCCTTTTGAAGTGTTGATGTCATCATCATTCTTATTGTCTTTTTTTTCCTTTGTTATCTGGTCCAACTCTGAGATCCTCCTTCATTAGTCACTTTGCATGTGGATCCAGCAGTTCAGCAACAACACTTTCATCAATTTTATGGAAGTCCACATCTTTTGCAAGATTTGCGATAAATTTCTATTGTTTTTGAGGACTAGGTATTTCTAAATGGATGACTAAGACTTTGATAGAAGTGGATGTAGGCACTAAGGTTAGTAGATGGAACAATTTAAGTGAGAAATATTTTCATAAGTGGACATTTCACCAAAGAATGTTTGAAGACTTTTACTTCTTCTAATTGAATTTATCAGAATTTATTGGGACGTGGATACACGGACTAAGTATTATGTACCTATATTTGATGGGAAAAGGGAGGATGAAGTGGTAAAGTGGAGAAGGAGAGAAATGCAAATATGTGGGGGTGGTCAGTTTATAAGAATGGGACAGGATTTCAGGGAACAGAGGATGGACAGGTGAATACAGAAACTGTAAGAGGCAGATAAGTTCCTGCTTATGAAGAACATTCCTTCTCTTAATTGGGTGGGATCATAGGTAAATTTGTGAATAAACCCAATGCCCAGAGATTTACCTAATCAGTGATTAACAGCAGCTGATGTTTAGTGAGCACTTTCCTTTATTCTTATTTTAAAAGATCTTGTCCTGGGCGCCTGGGTGGCTCAGTGGGTTAAAGACTCTACCTTCAGCTCAGGTCATGATCTCAGGGTCCTGGGATTGAGGCCCGCATCGGGCTCCCTGCTCGACAAGGAGCCTGCTTCCTCCTCTCTCTCTCTCTCTCTCTCTCTCTCTCTCTCTCTCGGCCTGCCTCTCAGCCTACTTGTGATCTCTTTCTCTGTCAAATAAATAAATAAAATCTATAAAAAAAATAGATCTTGTCCTAACATTGAATATCAGCAACGGATATACTGTCAGACTAATACAGGGTCCCCTCCTTACGTGAACCGTCTCCAGAAATGTGTTCACATGGCCATTCTGTTTTTGTAAAATTAGAAAAAGTAAGATATTTAAAACACAATTACCTAAGACTGTTGTGTTTCTCCTCTCTGACTTCCTTCTCTTCTATCACATTTTCTCTCCTGTTGGGTGGATCATAGTGGCCTGAGGCATTTGGGGGATCTAGGAGAAGAAATTTGAAATTAGTGGGATATATTTATTTGATTCATGTCAATTTCAAGTGGAATTAAATTATTGCCAGCCATCCAGGTGCAGGAATGGCTTCCAGGAATATTGTCAACTCCCAGTGTGCCATGAAGGTACGGGATCGGAGTTTGTGTTGTGATGTGAACTTGTATAAATCCTGGCCCTGGAAATACATGGGTAGAGAAGGAGAAATAAAGTTAAAAATATACAGAACCAGAAGCTAATCTGTGGGAAATTCTTCTAGTCATCATTGGCATTTTTTCTTAAAGAAGCACCTGCGTCCCACCCCATCTCCACCCTGCCCCACCCCCCAAATTATGTAAGTTTCAAGTCCCATCAAACCCTGATCTTCCGTTTATCAGTCTTGTTAAGACTTCAAGGAAGAGACACAAAGTGCTATGTGAATTAATTTAATTGCAAGGAGATCTAAGAACACCGGGTACTTAGGAAAATCATCTCTCATTTGGTTATGTAGTCACCTAGGGATTTATCTTCCAAAATTGAAATAAACAGCAGTTCCAAGGGAGAATAAGAACAATATTTTAAAGGTTCAGTGTCCCACCTAAGCTCAAGTAAACCACTTTCTCTTTGTTTACCTAGCATTTACTCTTCTCCAAAAGAGGATATTATTGAGTCAGTTTGACAGTATTCAATCTAGATTGCCTTAAAGCACCACAAGGGATGTTGGCTTTCACTGTATCCAACTTATCTGCAGCTTTGTTGATTTGGACACTGTCCAAATCAGTCATGAATAAGGTTACACGACTGTTTTTACCCAAGAGATACACTGAAGTCACAGAAGCTTATCATATTTGGAGAAGACTCACATAGAACTACTTGCTTCAGAAGTGGTATATCCAGTAGACACATTAAGACTACACAGCCTATTAAAAACATACATCACTTTCTGTCTGTTTCTACTATAGCTTTATAATAATTCTTGGTATTTCAAGGAGGCAAATCTCTCCATTTTCTTTTTCAGATGAATTTAGTATTAAGCTGTTAAGTTCCACGAAAAGAAAAATCTATTGGGATTTTTATTGGAACTGAACTAAATGTATAGCTTGATTTGAGGAGAACAGATATTTTTATATATCATTTTACCATCTGTGATCTGTTAGTCAGGTCCTTTATGGCCTTCAGTCATGTTTTGTAACTTTCTCATATGGAATGCTCACCTCCTCTATTAAATTAATTCTGCTACTTTATAAATTCCATTGTTATTGTTAATTGTCTCTTTTCTTATTACATTTTCTAAGTGGTTATTGCTGATGTGTAGGAATATTACTGATTTTTATATACTGAACTTGGAACCAGTACCCTTGTTGAACTTTTTATTAGTTCTATTGGCTTTTCCATTCATTCTTTTGGATCGTCCTATGGAGTTAGTCAGACCTTGTGGAAATAGCAATTTTGCCTTTTCTTTTCCAAATCTCATACTTGTTTATCTCTCTTATGCTTAGCTAGGACCTACAGTACAAAGTTTTATAATAATAGAAATAGAGAGTCTCCTATCTTGTTCCCAGCTTTAACAGGAATTCTATTCACCTTTGAATAATTGCTGCAGGATTTGGTAGAAGCGCGTTATCAGGTTAAGAAAATTCTATATTCCTTGCCAAAAGTGTTTTTTTAATCATGGATGAGTGATAATTGATCAAATACTAATTCTATATTTTTGTGATATAGTCATGTGGTTGTTCTGTTAAGCTGTTAAAAACACAGAGAAACTTAGTAGGTTGTTCTGATATGGAATATTTTGCATTCTGAAATTAACTCCATTTCATGGCATGATATGTTTTTTAATATACTGATTAAATAAGTTGAATTAAATTTTAATAAAATTAGCATTTTATTTAGAATTTTGCCATTTAAGTTCATAGATGAATTGACTCTATAACTGTCTTTTCCTTATTTTGTTCTTGTGTAGTTTTGGTAGTACATTTACATGAAATTAATTGGATAAATTTCCTTTTTTTTTTTTTAATTCTCCAAAATGGTTTGTTCAAGACAGGAACTATATTCCCTAAAGACTCCGTAAATTATCTTTTAAAACTGTCAAGGTCTTCCTTTTTATTTTCAGGGGAGACTTTTAGCTATCAATTCAATTTCTGTGATGGCTTTGGGTTTTTGTCAGGTTTTCTTCTCTGGAATGAATTTTGGTTATTTAAATTTTCTTAAATATCTTGTTTGAGGCTTATTGCTATAGAGTTTCTAATCTCATCTTATGATTTTTTTGCACTCTCCACTGTCTTTATAGTTATGATCCTCTTTTTGTTTCTAATATTGTTGTCATGTCCTCCTTAATCCCCATCCCCTATTTTCCCTATCCCCCACCTGCCTCCCCTCTGGTAACCATCAGTTTCTTCTCTATAGTTAAGAATCAGCTTCTTGGTTTCTCTCTCTCTCTGTCTCTTATTTTTTTCCTTTGCTCATTTTGGTTCTTAAATTCCACACATGAGTGAGATCATATGGTATTTGTCTTCCTCTGGCTGACTTATTTTACTCAGCATTATACTCTTTACCTCTGTCCATGTAGTTGCAAATGGCAAGATTTCGTTCTTTCTTATGAATGAATGAATGAATGAATGAACGAGTAATTCCCATCTTCTTTATCCATTCATCTATCAGTGCATACTTGGGCTGCTTCCATGGTTTGGCTATCGTAGATAATGTAGATAATGTTACTATAAACATAAGGGTGCATGTATCCCATTGAACTAGTCCTTTTGTGTTTTGGGGCGTAAATACCCAGTACTGCTATTCCTGAATTATAGGTGATTATATTTTTAATTTTTTGAGGAAACCCCATACAGTTTTCCACAATGGCTGCACCAATTGTTTATTTATTGCTTCATTTTTTCTTCATCCATCCTGCTAGAGGTTTTTCTACCTTGTCTTTTCAGAGAGCCCACTTTTTATTTTGTTTATCATCTCTAACCAGTTTTTTATCTTACACTTATTTCTTTTATTTTTTTTATTTTTTTCTAATGTTCTTTTCCAGTTTCTTAAGCAGAATGCTTACCTCATTCATTTTCATTTTTATGTTTTATAATTTTTAAGCATATAATTCTGTACGTCATTTTAGCTATATTCTATCAATTTTTATTAATATTTTCTTTTTTTAGTTTTTTTAAAGATTTTATTTATTTATTACAGAGAGAGAAAGAGAGAGTGTGAGAGGGTGGAGGGTCAGAGGGAGAAGCAGACTCCCCACTGAGCAGGAAGCCTGATGTGGGACTTCATCCCAGGACCCTAGGATCATGACCTGAACAGAAGGTAGACGCTTAACTGACTGAGCCACCCAGGCGCCCTTTATTAGTATTTTCATTGTCATGTAGTTCTTAATATTTCATAATTTCTATTGTGTTTTTCTCTTAACTCATAAGTTATTTAAAAATGCATTTTTCACTTTCCAAAAATTTTTTGTTTTATTTTTTATTGTTAATTTCTAATGTAATTGCATTATTGTGTAATATTAGTCCTTCGAAATTTGCTGAGACTTTTTTTAAAGATTTTGTTTATTTATTTGACAGAAAGAGAGCACAAGCAGGGGGAGTGGTATGCAGATGGGGAGGGAAAGGCAGTCTCCCCTTCCTGCTGAGCAAGGAGCCCGGGATTGCATCCCGGATGGGATTGTGACCTGAGCCAAAGGCAGACCTGAAGCTTATCTGACTGAGCCCCTCATGTGCCCCTTGCTGAGACTTTCTTTGGGACTTCATATATGGTCAGTTTTTGTTTGTTTGTTTGTTTGTTTGTTTGTTTTTTAACAGACCATTTTTTTGAAATTTAACATACATATAGAAAGAAAAATACACAAATCATACATATGCCGTTCATTGAATTATTACAAAGTGAACAAAGCCTTGTTATCATACACAGTCATTTTTATAACAGTTCCATGTGAGAATGGATACTCTGTAGTCATTGAGTGCAAGGTTAGATCAAGTTTGTTAATTATGTGGTTTAGGTCTCTTAAATCTTTAGTCACCTGTGTGCCCTTGATCTATTTCCAATATAGAAGTGCATATAATTTTCCAATGGCATTGTGGTTTGTTCATTTCTCCTTGAGCAAAATTAGAATACACAGGGTGAATTGAAGGTGATATGGAAACAACTTAATGTGCATGCATCTGTGAATTGTTTTTACCAAAAGACAAAGCAACTCATATATAATGGTTTGCTCATTCCATCCATTTAGTGTGCTGTATACAAACCAACCAGGAAAAAAAGATTCCTGCTTAAAATATACAGTACACTTAGAAACACATCTGTCATGTAGACATATCCAAAAGCTTATGAATATTACATTTTGCATTTCTCTCCTTCAGAGACAGTCTTTTCATCCTAGTCTTAGCATATATCTGTTCTTATTACTAAAGTCACTTACATAAGGACATATTTGTACTTGAAAGGAACAATAAGTTTCTGACAGAGTGTGAGGTGACATTTTCTTGCAGGGTGTCAATTTAACATAAAAGAGGGTTGATCTTCTTAGCTGAGGCTATGTCATCCTTTTTTCTATGGTATAAAGTGCTGCCTTATCATCATCTTTTGCTTGGGGAGAGCAACAGCCTCCTGGTTGGTTTTCTTACCTGCCTTCACCCTTACCATACTCCCATTTCTTTACCATATAGCAGCTAGAGTGACCTTTTATTTTTTTTTAAGGTTTATTTACTTATTTTAGAGAAAGAGTGGGAGTGTGCGTACACGTGCAGGAGTAGGGGGAGGAGCAGAGGAAGAGAATCTTCATGCAGACTCCCCACTGAGCCCCGAGTCCTGACATGGCTTCTGGACAGGGCTTTATCTCATGGCCCATGAGATCACAACCTGAACTGAAACCACCCTTAACCAACTGAGCCACCCAGGAGCCCCTAGAATGACCTTTTAAAATATACATTATCCTAGCACTCCCATTTAAACCCTTACATGACTTCAAAACCCACTAAGGTCCACTTCCTGCCTTTTCAGCTGTGCTTGGCTCCATGCTCCCCATCACTGTCTGTTCTCCAGCCACACTGGCCTCTCCTCAGTTCCTTCCTTCCACAGGACTTTTGCACTCACTCTTCATTCTGTCTTAAATATTACATCCTGTACTCCTATTCATCCTTCAGAACTCACTCACACAATTCTATAGCCCCTTAACTAACCCACAAGGTCAAATCCCTCTACAGGCTTTTATAACACTGTAGACCTCTCCATTATAATACTAATTACAATCTTTTATGTAGTTAATCTCTGCCCCACCTCCACCCCCACTAGAATGTGGTCTCTTTGAAGGCCAGGCCAGAGCAAGCTAGACTCACCCTGCATCCCAACACAGGCTCAGTGCCTGGCACATCACAACATTGGTGACAGGCTAACTGATGAGTTGCCTTTCTTCACTTTAAAGTGAGTATATTAACCAAATATACCTTCATCCCTCTTGCTGCCTCTGCCTTCATCCCATTTTCCATACTCATCACTCCTCCACTCTTAACTCCCCTCCACCTGTGAATTAAAAACTCAAGTCCAAAAGCATGGTCAGGAATGTAGCTCTTTACTGAAGATTTTGCGTGGTTACAGAGGAGGGAGTACATTACAAAGTAAAAGGCCCTAACAATGCCCCTTTAACATCTCTGCTTTCCCCCAGGCTCACCTCTACAGCAGCTAGAACTGTCTTGCAGCTCTTTTGCTCCCCTGGCAAGTGTGCTCTGGGAACCCCTCCAGCTAAGCGGCCTCCTCCTCCACCTGCTTCCAAGTCTGTACTCAGCAAAACAAAGCGCAGCTATGGGCCAAGCCATGACTCTGAGGTCCTTAGTTCATAGGACCACTTGCAGTTATAGAAATTTGGAACAGAAAGTGTTGACCTTTTATTCCTCCTTTCCTTTGCTTGCTAATAGTCTTCCCTTATCAGTGCCATCCATGCCCTCCCTCCCTGCTGTCTATGGCTGACTGAAATCTTATAACCATCAAGGTCCATTTCAAACACCCTACCTTCTGGAGATCTTTCCATAAGACCCTTAAGTCGAGGTGACTTTTCTCTTCCCTAAATATCCACACTACTTCTTTTATTCTTCTTGGTATTACAGGCAGTCTTAGGATTATTATTTTTTTTTCTCCCTCTCCTTTAAGAGCAAGTTCTGTTTCTTACTCTACATGTCTCCTAAAGAGTCTGGCTCAGGACTCACATTGTATGTAGGCTCTAGTGCTGGTTGAATTATAACAAAACATTCTGTATTTCTTTTGTTTGGTTTTGGTAAAAGCCTCTTTGAGAAAGCTACTGATATCCAATATTTCAATTTCAGAGTCAGTGAGCAGAAACTACTCTTACCGCCCCCACCCCCACCCCCATGAAGAAACTCTGTACAAATTGTAGGTGGGAGTAGTATAGCTTTGGATTTAACACATTTGGGGAAAAGATACTATTGACATTTACCTGGGTTGACTCTGGATTTCTAAAATGCAGCAACATCTCTGGCCCCTGAAAGACTATCAGGGCCCCTGAGAGAGAGAGTCTAACTCATGTGACTTTTTAAGAATGCTGAGGAGATGACTAAGTAAAAATGTTGGTATGTGGGGCACCTGGGTGGCTCAGTGGGTTAAAGCCTCTGCCTTCAGCTCAGGTCATGATCTCAGGGTCCTGGGCTCCCTGCTCAGTGGGGAGCCTGCTTCTCCCTCTGCCTGCCACTCTCCCTGCTTGTGTTCTCTTTCTCTCTCTTTCAAATAAACAAAATCTTTTTTAAAAATGTTGGCATATTAATTTAAGCTCTTGAGGTCTAGAGAGACCTGGCTAACAGTCTGTGTTCTCTTATCATCAATGTGATCTTCAGGTGAACAGACCTCTCAGTGATTCACCGTCACCTTGATCAAACAGAAGGTGGAGGCCCAGTGAGAAGGTTGGCTGGATGTGCAGGTGGCTGACTGAGGGCAGCTAAGATGCAACTCATGATCACTTGCTCAGATTTTCTACCAAATTCTGTTTCTCTTCTCAACAGGAAGCCATAAATATCTCTCAATTCTTTCATTCCTGTAAGCATCTTCATTACCCTGGATTAAACAGGATAAAAAGCAAAATGTACCTCTTAGATTTACTTCTTAACCATTTTTTTTACATTTCCAAAGTAATACATTTTATTATAAGAAAATAAAACATAAATTACAGAAGGAAAAATTAAAATACAAAAACATCCATGTTTCTACAACGAAATCCACAAATTTTTTGACTTTTTTTCTTCCGGTATTTCTATCCACATTGAGGAGGTTTTCAGAAAATTGTAATCATGCTATAGATACATTGTATTCTGCTTTTTCACTTGTTTTTAAATAAGCATTTTCCTATAGTCTTTATTATGGATAATAATATCCATGCTTTTATAGATCCATAATACTCCAACAAGAAGAAATTATTGTAATCCAATTATCTCTTTTACTTGACCTTGTTGGTTTAAAAAAAAAAGTATAAGTAAGTGCTTAAACACAGATTTACAGATTTTTCTGAACATTTTACATTTACTCATGGAGTTATTTGCTGTGTTACAGTTCAGTTTATCTTTGCTTCTTGCCCCTATTGACTCTTCTGGCTGCTGTGCCCACCTCTGGCTTTTCTGGCAACCCATGCTTCCTTGACACTCCTCACTTCATCTGTGAGCTTTTATCACCCTGTCCTCTCTGCCCAGGAGGACATGCTCTTAATTTCTCTTGGCTTTGGCTCCATCTAAACAGAAGCAGGCTGAGCCCAGAAAATCAATTCAGTGGGAGCCTGTTTGTGAGTGACCACGTCTCTGAACTGTGAGCGGACCTACGACCAACCACAGTGAGTGAGCCAGAAGGCTGTTGAATAATAGCAAACTTTGAAGCCAGATGCAATGGAGCTTCAGACCCAAGACCCCTCCTAGTGCCCCTGCAATTTATCATCTTATGGCTCTTTAGGCCAAAGAGTTGATCTCTTTAGCCTCAGTTTCTTAAAATGAGATCATTCATTCCAAGTACCTGATGTAGAATCATTGTGGCAGGGCATGAGAGGAAATCGTTAGATGCCTTCTTTTTCTCAAGAGAGTGCTGGTAAAGACCAAACAGTTGGCAAAATGTATGATATTCTACATCTGAATCATAGTTTCTTTTCTCTTTAAACTCCAGCTCCTAACAAGTTTATTTCTCAAAAGGACCAGCCTCCTTTTCTTCTAAATATTCCAAAAATATAAAATCCAACCAAAGTTTTAAAACACACTTTTGTGGTTGTTTATCACAAGTGATAAAAACAGTTGGATATGATAGATATCTTTCCATTTTGTAAATATTGGGGTAACTTATTTCTTTTATTATGGGAACTTTTAAATGTAAACAAAAGTAGAGGAAATGATATAATGAACTCCTTATACTCATCCTGAGCCTTTAACAATTTTAAATATTTTGCCAATGTCATTTTATCTATCTTCCTATACATACATTTCACTTTTCTTTTTGCTGGATTATTTTAAAGCAATCCCTGACTGTTTCATTCTACCCATGAATACTTTAGCCTGTATTTCTAACAGTTAGAGGAGGTTTTTTTCCTACATAACCACAATGCTATTATCACACATAACAAAATTATCAATAATCTCAGGAGCATTTTAAAAATAGGATTCTGGAAAAAGCAAGCCAAAGGAATGAGTAATTTAGAATTTCAAGCACTATGGTAAGCAGTTTGGGAAGATGCTTTTAGCAAAGGGGGTACTTTCACTCTTGCAAATGACATCACAGAGCCAGATGCCACTTTCTCCTACATATCCGTAATTGGATTTACTTTCTTACCCCCAGATATATTCCTTAGTTCAGTTCAAGGCATCAGCAACCACCCAGGAGCTCAAGCCCCAGACCCACAGTCCTTGTAGCATCACCCCTCTTCCTCCCTCTTTGGCACTTCATTTAACCAGTTTTGAACTCCTAAATCTCAGGGTGAATTGCTCATCTCCATCCCCTTCTCTTCATTCCCACCTCTGTGCCTTTTGTCTGGGCTCCTGTTTTCTGTCTCTATACTGAGGTTATTGAAAGATTTTCATTTGGGTTTCCCCCCAGAAACAGAGCCTGAGACAAGGATTTGAGTATAAATCATTTATTCAAGAGGTAATCCCAGGAGACCTGGAAGCTGAGCTGGGGGACGAGACAGGGAAGTGAAAGAAGCCAGTGCAGGATGTGTTATCAAGGACACTGGATGTGTTATCAAGGACACTGGATGTGTTATCAAGGACACTGAAAGACACTGGAGCTCCATCCCACTGGAAAAGTCTGGGAGACAGTACAGAATATGCCTCAGCATTATCCCAACCAGCAGGCAAGGGAGCTGGGCCACTATGTATCCATCATTTCTCTACCTATCATTGCTTTATGGCTGCTTGCAGGGGCAAGAAGTCCCTTGCACTTCTGGCCTGCACTGTGCATAGGCTGAGCATGCTGCCAGCCAGGACCCAGAGGGTCATGGGCCTTCAGTATATAATGGTAAATACCGAGGGAACATGGGCAGGGCACCAACAGCATTACATTACCTCCCACCTTGCTCTCTCCAGCACAGAAACCAGGGACAGATTTCTAAAGTGCGTATCTGCTCCTGGTACTTCTCTATTCAATAGAGAGCATATGTGGATAATGCTAAAGACCAATCTTGCTTATTTCCGCTGATGGGGGTGACTGTCTTGAGTGGTACTGAACCATATGATACTGAGAACCTTTAGTATACCTATTGCAGGTGGCCAAAGTTTGGGTTGGACTTGGCGTAACTACTCCCGAGTTCAATGGATAGGTAGCTTTATTCAAATGTTAATAATTAAAACCTTGTTTATTTACAGAACAGGTTAAGTGATTGCCTCTGGTTTGGATTCCGCTGGTGCAAACCTTTACCTCCCAACACTTTTGTATAATCTTTCCCAGACAGTGGAGTGCCTCTCTCCCCACTGGTGCACTGAAGCTGTCGTGGCAATACTTTGTTCTTCTTTATGCAGTCACATTATCTGGGAATCTCAATGTGATTTACAAGCTTACATAACTTCCCAAATGAGTCAGCATGCTCGTCAAGAAGGCAGCATGGTGCAGTGGAAAGAACATGGCATTTGGTGCCAGAGAGAAAGTTCAGTACCTGCATCTGTCACTTCCTAGCTGTGTGCTAGACAAGCCATTCTACCTTCCCAAGCATCAGTTTCTCCCTATGACAAACAGGGATCAGAATAACTACCTCGGAGGGTTATTATAAGGATTAAATGAGGTGAAGAACACGGTGTGGTACGTAACACACCCTGAGTCACTCACTGTTCACCTTCCCCATCCTATATCCTGGTTTTAGTCAACTGGCAACAAGTTCTTCAACCTTTCTGACCTGTCTTGAGCAGAAAATGCTGATTTATCTTTATCTCCTCCTAGCACTAGTGGATTTTAGATGAAAATCCAAATCAGTTCTTTATAAAGAAAAAGTGCTCTTGCTCCATTCTGGGCAAAGTAGCCACCTTGCGTGTGAACTAAATCTGGACCAGAACAGGCTAGGGTGCTCGAGAAAGAGCTGGGCAGACACAGCCTGGCTCACACCCACTGCGGAGGCAGCCAGAGATCGCTGGCATGCAGGGGGACTCAGTGAGCCCCCGGTGAGACAGACAGCCGGAAAACGAACTGTGCGGGAGAGGATGGGAGAGCCCATCTGCATAGCTGCTCAGCGCGGTGGGGAGCAGTGAGGAATGGTGTTGCAGAAAGTCCTTCGGGAGACAAAGCCGCAGCATACAAATGAAGGCACTGTGTTTGGGCCAGGGCTGGGGACGACTCTGGAACCGTTTTTCCAAGGTGGATGGAACAAATGCCTGCAAGTTAAAATAACAATAATAAATAAAATCCCCGGTCAGCAAATGAACGCTGCTGCAAATGTTCTTCCCTGCCGGTCACAACGCTATTAAGGCAGGATTATCAGACAAGCTGATTTCCAGGATCTTTATGGCTGGCATAATGCATAGTTAGCAGTCAGCTAAGGGCAGCAGAAAAAGTGTTTATAATTAAGGGGTGATTGGTGAGTGTGTCCGTAGCAGCAAAGAACCCTCTAAAAAGAAAAATCGGGAGCCAATCTTTGAGCTTAGAAACTAGAGAATGTTAGAACAAGAAAGATTCTTTCAGAGCATTGAGCTGTGCTGGTGATCTTTAAATGCTAAAGAAATAGCAGAACCTTTCTTTCGAATAAGATCTCATGCAGACTCTTCCCCTGGAAGGCAAACAAAACGGATGCTCCTCTGAGTAGGGGAGGGGAGAAGACAGTGTGGCTGTGGAGCCCCAGCCTCCCGCACCCCCAGCCTCCATATTAGATTTGCCAGTGAGGCCCAAAATGCGTCCTGGAAATCCTTAGGCCTCGCTGACCATACTGAGAAAACCCCCAGACCAGACCACCCCATGCATTGTACATACGTGGAGTTTAGGCTCAAAGAGGACAAGTGATTAGTCTAAGGTCACCCAGCAGAATTGGGACTAGAGTCCAAATCTCTTGAGTTTAAGTTCTTGCTCTCCTAAAAACCATTTCCCCTTAAAAAAAAGAAAGGAAAGAAAAGAAGATATCTTTAAAAATAAAGTTACCTCATGAAATGGCTTGTTAAAGTAAATGAGAAAGCAAGAGTCATCCAAGTGTAAATACTGGCTTTGGAAAGAATCCAACTCTATCTTCTTGACTGCTGGACCCAAGTGCAGCTTCTTATTACATTTATTTTTAAGACTTTTAGCATGGCAGTCACAAACTCCAAGTAGATTTGCTAAATGAATGGTCTCTTAAACCAGAATAAGTCTAACCAGTTTGTGCCTTCTAGAAAACACCAACCTAAAACAACTACAACAGCTTAGTATCTGAAAAAAAAAATTTTTTTTTAAGATTTGTTTATTTATTTGAGAGACAGAGAGAGGGACAGAGAGCACAAGTGGGGCAAGGGGTAGAGGGAGAGGGAGAAGCAGGCTCCCCACAGAGCAGTGAGCCCGGACGTGGGGCTCCTCCATCCCAGGGCCCTGGGACCATGACCTGAGCTGAAGGCAGAGGCTCAACTGACTGAACCACCCAGGCGCCCCTGAAAAAAATTATTTTTACTCTCTTGGCACAGTAAGAAAGGGCTCTGAAATGCATGACAGATGGAGATGGCCAGACCCAAGCTCTCACAGCAAAGCACAAGCAGCTTCAGATTCCTGGCTCTAAGTCCCATGCTGGGACCCTGGGAAAGTCACAACCTCTTCCCACCTCAATCTTCTTTCAGAAATCCACGAAATGATTCAATCATTAGAGTCATTAAAAGTCGTCTACGGCCATACCACCCTGAACGCACCCGATCTCGTCTGATCTCGGAAGCTAAGCAGGGTCGGGCCTGGTTAGTACTTGGATGGGAGAGTCATTAAAAGTCAATATTCAGCAGAACCCCGAACTCAGCACGGTGCCTGTTTCGTGCACAGCAGAGGCCTGTGTGTCTAAGTCAGGGGGCCCAGGAGCACCGTTGGTGGAGAGGAGTGAGAAGCAGCAGCATGGAGGGAGGAGACTGCTGTGGGACCGAAGGAAAGAGGGAGGAGGGAAGCCGAGGCAGAAAAAAGCAAAGGCTCTCCTTTCATGAGTCAGAGGACCGGATTTTGGTCAGCAGCTGTCCTGTACGTGTATGTGACACCTATTACCCTGAAGTCCTCAGAATGTTTCCTAATGGACTCACTTTGGGGTTTCCATTCAAGGCCTTGACCCATTTGGTCTCACCTTAAATTAGAAGTGCTCATTTAAAGAAGGTAGCATGTGGTAACAACCGGTGAAATGATACCAAGTATTTATAAGGGGAAGAAAAGCAGCAGTTTTTAAAATGCAGTATCCTATCCTATGCATTTTATTTATGTGGTTCAGTTTAATCCTTACTATAAATTTCAAATCGGTATCATTTCTCCCCCCCCCCATTTTACAGATCTAGATGCAGAGAGGTTTAGCAATTGCTTTAAGATAACAAGTATTGGGCGCCTGGGTGGCTCAGTGGGTTAATGCCTCTGCTTTCGGCTCAGGTCATGATCTCAGGGTCCTGGGATCGAGGCCCGCATCGGGCTCCCTGCTCAGCGGGGAGCCTGCTTCCCCCTCTCTCTCTGCCTGCCTCTCTGCCTCCTTGTGATCTCTCTCCCTCTGTGAAATAAATTAAAAAAAAAAAAAAGAAAAAAGATAACGAGTATTTTATGGAGCTGTGGGGACTGTGAGCTCCCTCAGGACAGAGACTTTCTCATTCATGCTGTATCCTCATGCCAAACACAATGCCTGGTACACAGTAGGTGATTGGTGTACATCTACTAAAGGGACAGCTGAAGGAAAAGGTCAAGTTTTAAATCCAGATCTGTTCAACTCCCCAATCTAATTCTTACTACCACTGAACTCATATAATTTATTAAAAACCATCGGCATTTGGCCAGTTCTTCTTAACCCCTTATTTACCATGTAATTGGAAGTGCTGTGAGCTCTGGTTTCTATGCCTATTGGAAGCTCTAGCTACATAATTAGTTACTGAGTTCCCATCTCTTGGCTGAATCTGTAATTAAGCAGGTTTTTAAAGACATAGTTAGACATAGTCCCAGGTTCCCTAAAATGCGTAGCATTCACCCAGAGGACCAGACCTGAAGAAAAACAGAGGACTGGAAAATATTTTATCATACTCCAGGATCCCTGCTCTCCCTGGTCACCTTAAGCAATTACAGAACAAAAAGGTGCTTTTTTTTTTTTTTAATCAGTAAAGACAAATTTTAAAACACACACTTTCATAGAGTTTCTTCACAGTGTATCTTAGAAATGAAGCAAATTTTGACTCACTAGTACACAATGATATTACTGAATAATAGTTTCTGTCCAGGAACCGGGTGAAGGCAAGAAAGGAAAGACTTGTCAAGCATGTTGTACTAGAAGGATGCACTCAGGCGTGCCTGGGATCTTGCTCGCTTAATGCCTCAGGACTCAACAAGGCAGGCCCAGTGACGTGTGAATAGGTAACAGATAGAGAGAGTGAGCAAAATCATGTCTCCTTGTCCTCCCTTACTCATTAACAGTCATTTCCCATCTCCCCCTTCCCCCAGCAACCACTAATCTATTTTTCCTTTCTATGAATTTGTCTCTTCTAGACATTTCAAATAAATGGAATCATATAATATGTGGTCCCCTGTGACTGGCTTCTCTCAATTAGCATGCAGGTTTCAAGGTTAACCCATGTTGTAACATGTATTAATACCTCATCCCCCCCTTTTTTTTTTTACTAAATAATATTCAATTTTATGGATATATGCATTGTGTTTATCCATTCATCAGTCCGTGGACATTTGGGTTGTTTCCATTTTTTTGGCTATGATGAATAATGCTGTTACGAACATTCATGTACCAGTTTTTGTGTGGACATATGTTTTCACTTTTCTTGGGTATATATCTAGAAGTGGAACTACTAGGCAAAATCTTAAGGAAACATTTCTAATGGTCTTCATTCCTATCTGTTTCCCAGGGAATACAGTTTCTCTACACCTATCATCAAACAAAAAGGAATGACCACCAACAGGAACTTCTTAACCATGTCCTGGACACAGCACCTGCTTTTCCAAGTCAGTTACAAAACCCGAACATCTCCACTCTAAACAGTATGCAGCTTTGAATGACCATGGCAGGCGAGGGACAGGGACAAGTCACTGCAGTGATTCACACTGAAGGGCAGCTTGCAGCACCCAGAGAGGGTGTGCAGAACCAGCCTTGACTCTTATAAACAAAGGAACAGTTACAGTCATGTCAGTCCCTGCTTAGAACTGATTCCTTGAAACCTAGTCTCTCGCATTCTGTCCATAATCTTGGATTCTGATCTCCAGAGTTATGTGGAGCATGGAATAAGCAATTTGCAGCCTTGTAATCCTAAATTGCCCTTTCCCCGTCTGCTCTGCAGGTTTATGTTTATAACTGAAGTCTGCCCTCTGCTGGTCATAGGCAGCCCAGACCCGCAGCATGGAGCAGCTGAGCAGGTTCTTCTAAAATCATTTCTTCTCCAGGAGCATTTAGGAAATTGCTGCAATTTATTCAGCTTATAGCAATACGGATAAATGACATCTTCTGCAGAGCATTCCTCTTTTATTTTTTACTTTTTGATGTTTGTTAATTTTTTCCCTTTTATTTAACAGGAGCAGAACTGGGCCAGTTTCAGTTACTTATGAGCTGCTTTCATTCGTGATAAATAACCATTATTCGTATTTATGCACTGCCTACCAAGGCCCTTCTGCTCCTACTGACTCATGAGCCACTACAATACTCTTTTACGGTGGTAGTGGGCAAAGGCTATTCGAGAAGGGGGATGATATGAGTGGTGGGCTGTCAACTGTCTAGTAGATTTTCAGAGGAGGTTGGTAGACTGTCTTGAGTAAAGGAAGACTCAGAGACTGATTCTCCACAAGTTCTGTGGGATATCTGCTTGCCCTGTTGGGAAACTGCACGGCCTCAGACATTTGGGGATCCCAAGCAGACATGGCAACCCTTTCTCTCCCTTCCTTCCAAGTGGGCACTCTGGCCAGGGAAGCAGATCCAGGAGGGACATGAAAGGTGAGGGGGGAAGGAAG
Source organism: Ailurus styani (assembly GCA_002007465.1). Lineage (NCBI taxonomy): Eukaryota > Metazoa > Chordata > Mammalia > Carnivora > Ailuridae > Ailurus > Ailurus styani. The sequence continues at coordinate 185,269 of LNAC01001296.1, forward strand.
CCAGAGCCTGGGGAGAACAGGAGACAGTGTGAGCAAAAGGCTGGACCAGTAGCAGGAGGAAAGGAGGGAGCCAGAGGAGGGAAGGTGAGTCCACAAGGACAGAACAGGGGACTAAAGGAGTAATTGCTTCCCTGAGGGCCATTACTGCTTTCTGCAATACAGTTAACTGTAAAAATCTGTTTCATTTTTAGTTAACAAAGGAAAGGGAGTCCTTTCTTATATTTTCATCCAGAGTCCTTGAGAACAACCCAATGCCTCTGACCTAATGTTTTAGGAGCATTTATACTTTCTGCCCTAAAAGAAATACAGCATTTTTATGAAAGAAAACGTAATTTTTGGAAAGATTGCTTGGGTTTTTAACCTCTGAGTAGCTGGGAGGCAGGGGACTCACAAGGATTCCTTGTATGTTAAGCATATATCCCTGCCAGAGGTCTAGAAATCTGTCCCCCTTCCCCAAAGTACAGCCAAGCTGGGGAACTCTTTCGCCTAGAGCCCCAGCAGGTTCCTCTGCTCACCCCAGGGCCAACCCCCACAGTCCCCACAGTCTCCTTGGAACTGCAGAAGCCTGGGCTCAGGGTGTAAGAGAGATTTCTGTGTCTTATTCTTTTTCTTCCTCTCCATTTCCCTCTTGCCTCCTCCTTCACCTCCTTCCTTTGTCCTCCGGATTCACTTTTCTCCTCCCACATTGCCCCTCTCCAGCCTCTGTGACTCCAAACTAAATCATTTGGGGGAAAGACAGGGCTTACTGTGTTCCCATAGCTGAGTGCTGCCCCTTTAAAATCAACCTTCAGTTGGAGCGGGAGTTGAAGGGAAGAAGAGAGAACCAGGTCTTCTGCCTTTCCTCCCAGAGATAAAAGCTATTCTTAGCAGTAAAATCAGCTTGGCATTTGGGGAGACTTGCGTTTCCTTTCCGCCCCAGGGGTTTTGCGATTGCGATTCCTCTTCTTCATGCAGAGAATATGAAGGGGAGAAAGAGAAGAGGAAAAAAGGGGGGGCACCATCATTGCTACCCTGATAGGCTTCCTTATTTTGGAAGGCTGGTCCAGTTGGAATGCTCTCACTCCAACCCTAGAAGACCAGTTTAATCCGAGCAGTCATTTTTCAGGCAAGAAGACTAAAAGCCAAATGAGCTCCCTTCAGGCCTTTCCACAGCACTTTGTATGTGGCGTGTGTTCATTAAATATGTTTGCTCAGCCAGCCTTGCCTGCACCCTCATTAGGGTGGGTCTCTCAGGACTGCCCTCACTGGGCATTTAGGGCCCTGGTAATCAGTCAGGGCAGTTAAGACCCAGCGTTAGAAAGCAGGCTTCAGAGAAACCAGGAACTTGGTAAACTAAAAATAAAGAAGAGGAAAGAGAAGACAGAAGAGAAGAGAAGAGAAGAGAAGAGAAGAGAAGAGAAGAGAAGAGAAGAGAAGAGAAGAAACAAGAAAAGAAAGAAAGGGGGAAAATGGGTGGGCAAAGCTCAAGAAGACTTACGTAATCCTATTCCTCTTTGAACACAGATGGTGAAATTCTGCGAAGCGGCCAGCAGGGGGAGCTCGGGCAGTGTGTCAGAACGCCAGCGCCCAGGGTCCCGGGAGCCAAAACTGCGGAGAAACCAAACAATGAACCTTTGTGGTTTCTCTTGGGTTCTTAATCCAGACAAGACGGCCTGATCCTCATTCTAGGGGACTCAGCTAGCATCTAACAGAACCCCGACTTAATAGGTTTCTCTTTGTCTCCCTTTCCCACTCTCCCCCCAATTTTTTTCTCGGTGTTAGAGTCTACCTCTAATCTCTTTTCTCAAGCTCTCTGGGTACTTCTTTGTATCTCTTTCTGTAATTCTGGTTTTCTCTGAATCTGTGTTTCTGTCTGTGCTTCTTTCTTGCTATTTTTCTGTATCATCCTAGACCCACTTCATTTAAATGAAAAATAACTGGAAATGAACCCATCCATAGGCTGAGCTCAGAAAGATTTCAAGATCTTACCAAAACTAACACTTTGAAAAAAATGTATACTGTGCTGCAGAAATGGCTAATTCTGCCACCACTTAGCTGTGCAGTCATGTCTTTCATGTCTGTTTTCTCGTCTCTGTCCTCCAGGCCTGCTGCCCATGCCACCCTACAGTCTCTCCACCGCCAACTGGTGGCTGGCTAGCCGCTGCCCACCTCCCCCAAACCACTGACCTCCTGTAGTTGCCTCCCTCCCTGACCAGCAGGACAAGGTCTTCCAGGTCTTTTAGAGAAGAAGCCCACACCAGAAGAGTTGTACCTCTTGTGACACAGTGTTTTGTTTCTTAAGTAAGGCCCAGTCCCTTCATTTCCAGAAGGCACTGTAACTCTCGTGGGATCAGGGATTGAGAGGCTCCAGGGAAGAAATGGAGGGACTCAGCTTTGCATTCCACCTGGAATCTCTTTTTATTCAACATTCAGGTTCTTGGCTGGACCTGGTCCACTTGGCCAGAGTATCTTCCTTCGTGGTGACTTTCTCTCAAGGATCTTCCTCATGTCCTTCTTTCCCAGACTGACCCTTGGGGACCTCTAGTTTATGACACAATCTGTATGTATCTGACCCTGTGGGGGAACTGAGATTAAGTTCTCTTTTCTGGGCTTTTGAGTCCTGGAGAGTTAAGAAATGTAACTGAGCGTGTATTTTAAGATTCCAGAACATCCCATGACGGTCAAGAAGCACCCCCAGCATTTGATGGAAGGCAGCTTTCCCTGGGGCCCACAGGGGCTGAATGAGGGCCCCAAGCATGTCCAGCATACAGGTGGTTCTTAGGCAGTGATGCTCAGCAGAACCTCTTTCAGTTCCAGCCCCAAATACTGTGACTATGGTGGTGGTGGTGATGTAGTCTCCTCGTTCCTATGTTTTATGGTCCCTACCTCCAAATCTATTCTGTTCTACCCAGATTCTCATTATTTTTCAGATCCTAATCATATGTGTCCCTCAGAGGCAGGTACTAATATTAAATCTGCTAGGACATGATACTCTTCAGTCTTGGCACTTTAATTTTCTTTGAGCCTCCTGGATTCAAGGAAGGTAGTGGTGCTATGATCTGATCACAGTTGTCCCTGACCTGCTCAATACTTGGTAGCCATCATCATTTCCTAGTTCCAGAACCTGTTTGGACCAAGTTGAACACCAAAGTAAGGGGTGACAGGCAACGCAATGCAATCTATCATTTAAAGACATTTGCTACTTGCTCACCCTCGCTTGGCCCTGGCCAAACAGACTGTCTGAACAAGACACAGGGCCTGTCCTCAGGGAGCAAAAGCTTCTATTGGAGGGACCAGCTGTGTCTCTGAACCAGAATGAAAATGGAGCTTCTGCAGAAAAACCCAGCGCTGCAAAGTGCTAACATCATCAGGCAGGTTGCCTCTGCAGTGCGATCTATAATCTCTGTGACTTTCAGAACCAAAAGCATTGCTATATGACTTTCTAAATTAAGCTTTGCATTACTTTGGAAATTAACAAAGCATTCCTTCCCACAGACACTGTTCCCAAATTAAACATTCTGTGCTTGTACAGCTGTTCAAATGTCGGTGAGTTGAAGATGAAAAGGTTCTTAGGAAGGAAAGAGAGGTGGGTGCCTAGAAAGGAGAGAAGAACACTGCGGGGGAGTTCTTGGAGGGCGAGCTGGGGGTCAGGGAGCAGAGATTAGAGAACAGTTGGAGAAGTTTAAGATCCAGTTAGTGAGTACATAAAATGTTTTTTAAATTATTAGGTCTAGAAAAGTGTAGGTTAAGGAGGCCCATTATGATCAAGTATTTAAAAGCATATTCTTAAGTGGAAAACTTGGGGAGTGGCTATTCCCCACCTCTAATCAGTAGGAGCCAGAGGAAACGGGAAATAAACATAAACAGCCAAGATGGTATTTTAAGGTCCCTGTGAGGCCCACTTTTCAAGATCTGACAACAGTCAAACACTAGAATGGGTCACCGAGGATGACTGGGCACTTTCCTCTGGGACTATTTATCAAAGCTTTTGGGTGTTGCAGTGTTGCAGGTTACATCCAGTATAGAGACAGAGGCATGTCCTGGATGAGCTGGCTCCCCAGGCTCTCTTCTAGATTGGGACAGAAGAGAACTCATCTAGGATTAGAGGTCTTTTGCAGCAACTAGAGAGAAATGGACAGATGGGAAGGCCCACAGTGTCCACTGGCCCACCTCCCTGCACCATGCCAGAGCCCCTTCCCTTAAGCTGCCTCTGTGTCGTTTGTTTCATGAACTTGTCCCTAGATCTTCACTTGCAAAGATGTGAGCCATCTTGGCAAATGGTTTTATAGAAAGCCCTTGCTCACAAAAATTCTGTGTGCAATATTTGGATTGGCCTGCAATATTTGAATTGGCTTCCGGGCCTCTCATTTTCCACATAAGTTGTTCCCAACTTATCTCTGGGTCTCTTCCAGAGGGGCATGAATTATTTGCTGGTGATGTAACTTGAAACCCAGATTCCCTTTGGAAACCATTTCCGTAAAGGTTTTGAAATGGGGACTGGAGCAGAAGACAGTGAAGAGGTAAAAAAAAGAAAAAAGAAAGAAAGAAAAAGGAAAAAAATCCAAGTTTACCCAGATAGGATTTTCCATGCAGCTGAAGGAGCAAGAGGTCCTGACTTCAGCAAACAAGGCCGGAGGGCTCACAGAGGCAGAGAGGTGGGCTGGGCACTAGTGGCCCGGTTCCCCTGCGGCTCCAGGGCAGATCCCTGGGGAGGCTGTCCTCTGGTGTTGTCTGTGCCTTGGACCAGCTATTTATCCCTGGGCCACCTACCCTGTCTGGGTCCCAATCTCGTTGTCAGCAAGAGGAGAATATCCATGTAAACATCTCTAAGTTTCCATAAACTCTATGTTCTGTCATTTTGTATGGCCTTGTGTGTTGGTTTTAAAGATCAATGACACCTTTCACCTGTACGGTACTTTATGGTTTAGAAAGCACTTTCACACACTTGTCTTATTTGATCCTCACAATTATGCTCTGAGAGAGGTAGGACAGAAATTATTTTCCCCATTTTAGAAATGAAGAAACAGAGGATCAGGGCGGTTAGGCAACATGCTATCACACAGACAACAGGTGGAAATCCAGGACTCCAGCTTAGGTCTTTCAACATGAGCTCAGTTAATCATCCTTGTAAGGGATCCAAGTGTGCCCTCAAAATCAGATAACTATGGATCATCTCTCCAGAAAGATGAACTTGGGATTTTTAGATGTTTAAGCTCAACATAGATACCAGGTAAAATTCCCCTACTTTCGGCCCTTATGAATTCTTGCAAATGTATGAATGTGTTGCTTCTCTGGCCAGTTTGCAGGCTCCTTGGAGGTTCAGGCCATGTGTTTTCTCCTCCCTCACACTCCCTGCAGCAACTGTCACAGAGCCAAGCACCTAGCCAGGGTTGTCGCACTGCCAGGAAGGTGAAGTAAAGAATGTAAAGTAAGTAAGTGGAACGGATGTCCATTTCCACATCTGACCACTTGTCCTACAAGAACTGGTATTCTTGTACATGTTCTTCCCTAGACTGCCCTCTGCCTACCACACTATTCCCCAAATCCTAGAACACAGCATAGTTTCCCACAGTGGCAGCTGTGATATCCTCCTCTTTGACATGATTTTCCAGGCACAAGATGGGCTCAGAGGCATGAAAACACATGACCTCAGTGATCTCAAACCCCAGGAGCCTGATGTAAATAAAGAAAGCAGAATGACTACCTTAGCTGAGAAAGTAGAAGTGAATCCGTGGAAGGAACTATCATGAGCTTAAGTTAAGAGGGAGGGGTGGTACTATAGCAGGTAGAGCCAGGAGCATCTGAGGAAAGCCACTGAGGACATCTGGGTGACTGGAAGGAGAGAGTGCCTTCTTGCAGTGGGATGGGTGGGGGGGCCTGGGAAATGCATCGTTAAGGCTGAGCCGAAGGCCAGCATACGTTCTCTGACCACTTGTGCACACTTGGCACCAAGCCTCAGTGCAGTCTACCTTCATCTCCCTAGAACTTTAACCTCATTAGCAACCATAACTCTAGTCCTTTCACCAGAGCTACAAGGAGGAAACAGTGATAATCCAAAGGCAATGACAACTGACTGGATAAACAGAGATGGCTCCAATTTAAGACTTTTGCCCCATTATTACCCTGCCATCTCTTTATTATCCTGCATCTCAAGTCCTTATTTTCCCATTTGGTGGAGAAGGAAAATGATTCCAAGACTGTTGTAAGCAGGACAACTCCCAATAAATGAGACCATCCCATGCCCTAGGGACTGACTCAGTTGAGTATCACTGGTCAGAAGACTTTGAATTTCCAGCAAAGGAGGTCTCCGTAGATAACAAGAACTTGTAGATAACAATAACTCTACTATGAGAAGAATTCTAGAGTGATAGAATATTACAAAGAACTGGGACCCTGGAGCTTACATATTGATTCAACACCTTCACTGACAGATGAGGGGACTTAAGAGTGTGGCAATGACATCAGTGTCCAGGCCACCCAGGAAATTAGTGAAAGAATCTGCACTAGAACCCAGAAGTCTTGACCTAATACCGCACTAGCCCTTCTTCTATCTTACCTACCCTGGCCCTTTTAAATGCCAAAGGTTTTCACCCAGGGGCAACTCTGAGCAACCAAGGAAAGAAGGTCTGAGTTGGTAAAACTTCTTTGTGGGAACTACCGTTCTTTAGGAGATCTTTTGGTGTTGCAGCCACCCCTGGAGACTGTTCCTACCTCTCTGCATACTGCAGCAGGAGAAAGAACAGAAATTTCTGTTCTAAAAGCCTTTCTAGCTGCCAAGCCTGCCTGCTCTGGCCAAACATAGTACCTGATCTCATCCTAGTGGATCTCCACCCATCAGACAGTCTTGTACCACCTCTGGGAGCAGAGGGGGTGATGCCCTGTCAGGTACAAAGTGCACATGGAGCATCTTGCACAGACACTTCACTAAATGTTCTACAAGTGAATAACTAAGGTTCCAACCCTTCTATCCTGCCTCCAGTTCGCCACTTCCAAAAGCGTCCAACAAACTTGCCTTCAACATGTGGATCAAATCAAGTCAAACAAACAGACATTAATTGAAGTATTATTGAAAAGACAATGTATAGGTGCTGAGTTCTATACAAACACATGTCCATGTTCCTGTCTTCAAAGGACTCACAGGCCAACTGGGGTAGACCAGGTGATATTACATTTTAAGTTACTATCACAGGGTAACAATACAAGAAGTGCCAGGAAGCAACAAATGACCATTTGCCAAATTACTGGAGTAGATAATCTGTGCATTGGTACACAGAATAAAAGATCACTGGGAACTGAGGAGTCCAGGGAAGTTTGTCGAAAAGGAAAGATCTCATCAGGACTTTGAAGGATGGGTAGAATTTAGAGGAGTGGAAAGAAGGAAAGGGTTTTCCAGAAATTGGTAACCAAGAAAAGATACAAAAAATAGAAAAACGCAAGTGTGCTGTGGGTAGTGAGTAATGCTAATTGCAATAGTGGATGCTGCTTATCATGTATCAGACACTATTCTCAGTAGCTAACATTTAATAATTCCCTTGATTCTCATATAATTCAAATTATTACTATTATTATCACATTTTTACAGTCCAGGAGACTGAGGCTTAGAGATGTTTTAAGTAACTTACCTGAGAGCACAGCTCCTAAGTGACTGAGTGGGGATTTGAGCCCAGAGGCTACGAATTCAGCCACTGCTTCTCTCACTGTGGCTAGAAGAGTTGATTTCTTGGAGAGGTGTGTTGGGGGCAGAGCACAGAGGATCTGGAATACTATATTACAAACTTGACCTTGGTTTTGTGGGCAGTGGGAAATCATTAAACATTTCTGACCAAGGAAGTGTATCTGAATTTAGGGTTTTAAACTAAGACACGCACAGGAAGAAAATCCTAAGGATGTTTAAAAAAACACAGAGAGGTATATTAGCACGTAGATAAAGATGTCCTTCCTTTTCATAGAGAGCCTTGTCCAGAGTTACTTCCAGTAGCCTCTTACATCTTAAATACTAGGGGATCAAATCCTTGATTGGTGGTACTAAGGAAACAACCAAAATGTAAACAGCCCTGAAAACCACCCAGGCACATGCTCACCAGCTAAGGGTGGAGACAGGCTTGGAGGATAGTGTTTACAGGGAGATAGGAGACATCAGATCAGGAAAGAGTGGGGGAAAGTGGAGGGAAGATGTCAGACAGCAAGTGAGATGTCAGCAAAATGAGTTGGCAAAATGGACCTTGGGTGTCCAATTCGGCAATGTCTTAAGCATGATAGAATCAAAGCTTCTAGAAGAGGAAAAAATATCGTCAGCTATCTCCTTGATTATTTTGTAATAGCAGATAATTTCTTTAGTCCCATCCCTCTTTACAGGTTAAAATGGAAAATCTTTTCGCATGCACAGAATGCTTTTATTTCTCTCTCTTTCTTTCAGGACTCGATTTTGCTAATTCATTCTATCAAGCACTATAATGTTCTCATGACTGTCCACTCTAATGAATGTGGGATAGATTGAGTAATAAGAACTTTGAAAGGGTGGCGATTGAAATAAAAGCATCTTTTTATATTTTCCAGGAACTGTATATACAAAGAAGCCTGTAAGCCAATAGAGTAAAAACATTAGATAATTTGATTTCTGAGCACAGATTAGATAATTGTCTTGGAAGGGATTTGGGGAATGGTCATAGGAGATGAGGCATCATCATGTTGGGAGGGTCTTCAGGGAATATTGGGTTTATGTGAGTGTTGCTTAGCTCCTGAGTCACAAAGCATGGGCTGTAAGGCTGGCCTTACTCCAGGCTCCGGGCAAAATTACGTACTTATCCTTGTGAATTGTGGTATTTCATATACCATCGCCTTGATTTATGGCCACGCCTTCATGACCCCACTTTTGGAAATGGACTTCAAATCTTAGTTCCAGGCAGCTGTTTTATGTCCACCCACAGGAAGCCAAAAGATAAATGATGTGGGGAGTGCGTGAAATGGTTTGTGAATGCTCAAATCTTGTTCTCTTGAACAGGTATTTTTGTTTGAAGAATGAATTGATTAGTTTGTGTTAAGTGAGGGTAAAAAGCACTCTAATGTAAGAAAATCAAATGCTATATAGACACCCCCTCTCCAGTCTCACGTGTGGTGTTGATAAACTGTGATTGCTGGTCTTTCTTTCCTTTGCTATCTTCTCAGCTGCTGCTATTTGAGAAGACTTAAGCCCATGTCTGATGCTGAGTCACTTCTGGTTGGTGCTGTGTGTAAGGGGTTTGGAGATAAGTCACATTCCCAGATCCAATTCCTAGGAACCGAGTTACTACTTCCAGGCTCCTGTGTTGACCTGAAATCCTTCCCTTCCAGCCAGGTCTGGGATAACTTCTCCCAGAACTAACTTGGATACCTGTGTGGCCCCAGAGCCAAAACTCTTTCTCTGTTGGCCCTTCCCTATATGTTGGCCCAAATCCTAGAGGTGAACTATTACCCTAGTTTCCTCTTCTAAATTCCTAATTCTTGCCCTGCCTAGAATTTTGCTTCTCCTTCTAGAACTAGATACTCTACCCACTTTTCATCAGTCCTTGTCCCTTCTCCCCACTAGCTGGGGTTTTCTGTGATGCCAGATCATAGAATGATTGTGCCTTGGGACAGGGTACATTAGTCTTATTAGACCCTCATGATTGATTTCTGTTGACTTAATTCAATGTCTCTCAACATGAGTGGAACCACCCCTGGGGCATGTATTGGAAACTCAAGGGGGCATTTTTTTTATTGCCACATGTTTTGGGAGGGGCAACTAGTGGCTTTCAGTGAGAGGGAAGTCAGGGTGCTATTCTCCAATCATGTGCACCACAGGCCCCTTAACTAAGAAATGTTGTGTGTCCTGGAACCTTCAAAACTCACGCAGGATGTTTGTGTAGGAAAACCTGTTTATAATTACCTGGGTGTGGAACTCAATCCCATTTTACTTGGAAATACAATTAATTTTGCATAGTTTTAATATACATGGAATTTTCCAGAAATGTTTTCTAATCATTTTTAAAGGAAGTGAAGATTGTACTGTGTTTGGTTCAGAACCTTATCAGCAGTAGTCATGCTCTCAGAAAAACACCTCACTGTCAGTGCCATCATTCTTGGTATTTGAGTTGCCAGCACAGCTGTCTCTGTCTACATTTCTCTCTGTCACATTCACTCTGATCTCAAAGTAATGGACTACTTCATTCTATCTTCTAGTTAGTCATCCCCAAGCATTCATATACTCCAATACATATTATTTTATTACAAATTATTCTTCCACCAGTATTTTTTATTTTTATAGTTAGGACATTATATTAAAAAAAATATATATATATGTATATATATGTATATATATATATATATATGGTTTATTACCTATGAATTTCTTTCCAGAATAGTAAATGGAACTTAACAAAACATTCATTTAAAATTAGGTCATTGGGTTTCCATGCTACCCAGGGAGGGGCCCATACAGCATTGCTCTGTGTTCCCATGGCAACTTAAAGGGAAACTTTCACAATATCTGCAGACCTGACATCCTACAAATGAAGGGGGAGGATGTCATCAATTTTCTTGCAGCAGGAACCAGCTTAGGTGGCACCAGCTTTGACATCAAAATGGAACAGTACATCTACAAGAGGAAAAGTGATGGCGTCTACACCATAATTCTGAAGAGAACGTGGGAGAAGCTTCTGCTGGCAGCTCTTGCCATTGTTGCCATGGACAACCGAGCTGATGTCAATGTCATATCATCCCAGAATACTGACCAGCAAGCTGTGCTGAAGTTTGCAGTTGCTACTGGAGCCACTCCTATTGCTGGCTGCTTCACTCCTGGAATCTTTGCTAACCACATCCAGGTAGGCTTCCAGAAGACTTCTGGTGGCTACTGACCACCAGCCTCTCACGGAGGTTCTTATGTTAACCTGTCTACCATCACTCAGTGTAACACAAACTCTCCACTGCGCTTTGTGTACATTGCTAACCCTTCCAACAAGGGAGCTCACTCAGTGGGTCTGATGTGGATGCTGACCCGGGAAGTTCTGCACATGCGTGGCACCATTTTCCTGTGAACACCCATGGGAAGTCATGCCTGATCTCTACTTCTACAGAGATCTTGAAGAGACTGAAAAGGAAGAACAGCTATTGCTGAAAAGGCTGCAACCAAGGAGGAATCTCAGTTTGAATGGGCTGCTCTAGCTCCTGAGTTCACTGCTACTTAATCCAAGGGCCTGAAGGCATGCAGGTGCCCTATGTGCCTATTCAGCAGTTCCCTACAGAAAACTGGAGTGCTCAGCCTGCCACTGAAGACTGATCTGAAGCTCCTACTGCTCAGACCACTGAATGGGGAGGAGCGACTACTGAGTGGTCCTAAGGTGCTCTTCCACAAAGGTAAACAAAATGGGAATAAAGTTGAAGGGAAATAAACAGTTTCTTCAAAAAAAAAATCAGGTCATTGGGTCTAATCAGATTAAGAATCCTTGACCTAATCTAATACTGTAGTACTATCTGTTGAAGGCAAGAAAGGACTAAAGATGAGGTCAGTACCTTCCTAGAAGAAGGCTGTGGCTGCCTATCAAGAGGTCTCATGGGTAGTATTCCTTTGAGAAACTGATCACTTTCCAAATTATATTGTTTATCCTCATCAAGAACTCAACAGTTTTCAAAATTCAAGATCACTTGAATCAGGCATATCCATAGGTTACTCATAGTCGATTTACAAATTCACATTGGGAGATATTTCTTCCGAGGAACTAAAAAGCTTCTCTCCACTGTCCAGGGCAGCCAGTCCTAGGAACAAAATGAGCACAAATGCTGAGCAAAGAGCACACAGGGTACTGAAGAGAGATTAGAAGAGGCACTCCAATCCCACAGCAGAACATACTTCTCCAGCATCCACAAAGGGCAGGGTCTCTCTTCTGCACAGTGCTTGGGTTTTCACTTTCTGTAGCCCAGTTGATTATTCCTCCTTCTGTCCACACCTCTACCCACCTTCACAGTCTTCGTTCAGGCAATGTACAATTGATTCAATATCTTCTCCTAAATGACATTCACATTCTGTACCTGCTTTCCTCTGATTACACCAAATCACCCACCTTGATTGGAGTTTTTGAGGTCCATGCATTTCACAGTCTCTTGTTTTATTCCCACGATGACTAATCATATCCATTGTCTTTGAATTTCACTAGTTTAACTCAGAAGATTACCTTATGCCTGTGATCTCCAAATTCATGGAGAGGCAGACTTTCTTTTTTTTTTTTTATAAGATTTTATTTATTTATTTCACAGAGGGAGAGAGATCACAAGGAGGCAGAGACCCAGGCAGAGAGAGAGAGGGGGAAGCAGGCTCCTCGCTGAGCAGGGAGCCCGATGCGGGCCTCGATCCCAGGACCCTGAGATCATGACCTGAGCCGAAAGCAGAGGCTTTAACCCACTGAGCCACCCAGGCGCCCGAGAGGCAGACTTTCTACTGTTGCATCCATATCCTAATGTCAGAAGTGAAGGCTAAGTCCCTCTTAGACTCTTTTCCTGCTCTGTACTAATCCCTAGAGCTGGGGCAGTTTTTCTGATTCTTATTTCAACTTGATAAAAATAGTCCTACCACCCTTCAGCCCCTTTCTGCCCACTTTCTGCCCCCAGCCACCTGGGTGGCAAACTTCTAATGTAGGTCAATCTGGAGACCACCCAAATTATGACAGTAACTTATTATGGGTCAGAAGAAATAATACAAGCATCAGGGTATTTGTTTTGAGAGAGGGGAGGTTGGTTTTCGGTGTATTGCTTTTGAAAAGAGTGATTTCTATTTATGTAAACTGGTCAGATGAACAGTTTAATTGAGAGATAGTATATATAAAATAGATGAACAATGATTTTCACAGAATTTTTAATGAGATCTAGTTAATTCAAAACCTACACAAACTATAGTTTAGTTATTTTCTCATGGTTCAGAAAAGAAGAGTTCAGGGGAGTGTTCTCATCCCTCTGCACCTTATTACATTATGGACTGAAATAATGTTTCCTCAAGCTTTTCATTTCAATAACCCAGACCCTCTCAGTGCTAATCAGTGTCCTCTGTGCTCTTTGACTTTGCAGAGCTGAAATTTTCACTATTATATTTGCATCAGTAAGAACCTTACTTTAACTTTAAAAGGTTTCAGCCCATTCTTTCATTAATTTTGTTGAGTATGAAGAAGCTTCCCTCACCAAATCAAGAATTTATGTTAGTGTATTTCCGTAAGGCTTTAATTTAATGCCTTCCATCCTTCTCCATTAGAAGAAGAAGACAGTAAATATAGCACAAATTCATCATTTTCTCTAAGAGTTTTTAAATATTGAATGAACACTAGCTGAAATTTAAGTGTAAAAAATGTCTGAAATTGTACTGCATTTATTCATTATTTAATTATTCATTGCATGAGCATTTATTAAGCATCCATCATGTGGCAGACACTGTAGTAGGCATTGGAGATAGTAAGATAGCAAGTCATGGTTCCAGTTCTCAAGGAGCTCACAGTTTAAAAAGGGGGGAGAGAGATATGTAAAAATAAAATTTCAATTCAGTATAATGGGTACTAAGGAAATTTGATGAAATTTCCGTGGTAGCACAAAAATCTAAATGATCAACTCTACCTAAGGAAAAAGGCTATGGAAAGGTCACAGAGGAAGATACTTATACTGAGTTTTGAAGGAGAGGTAGAAGTTTTTCCACTAGACACAACTAAGAGGGATATTTCAGAAAGATGGAAGAGCATGCACTAATGTACACAGGTAAGTAGCAATAATGCAGATTCTGGGAACTGGAAGCAGTTTGATGGGTCTGGTGCCTAAGATAAGACCTCATAAAGATAAGGCTGGAAGGGCTAAATGGCCCCGAATGCCCTGACAAAGGGTTTGTGTGTCATTCGTTTGGCAGTAGGCAGTAATTGATGAGTGCTAAAGGGGAAGTGACACCATCATATCTGTGGAAGGTAGGATCACAATGGATTCTATGTGGATGACTATGTGGTAAGACCAGAGATAAGAAGTATTACTGAAATAGCTGGCTGTCTACTGAAGATACATGACCCCCTTGTACAGTATAGATTGGATGCCGGGAAGCATTTCCTTCACAAGGGCCGACATTTCCCAGTTCTCTCCAAGTGGAACCATGTGACTAGATTTGGCTAAGGGAATGTGAGTTAAGGTGTGTAGGATATTCTGAGCCAAGGGGGTTAAGTGAATCTATCCTATGCAGTTTTTACTTCCACAGCAAACCCAAAGGGCTCGTGTTGAAAATGGTTGTATCACAAGATGGAAAAAACCTGGATCCCTGAGTCAGAAAAGAGGTGCCCAGGAAAGCCAGTCAGCCAATTACACTTATGTTGAACTTTGTGTGAGTAAACAAATTTTTTGTGTACTAAGCCTCAGAGATCTAAATGTTATTTTAAAAAAAAAACTGTTGGATTGCCCTGACTAACACAGGAGGAGTGTTAGGAAATGTTTGCAACGCTTGAGATAAAAATAGAGACTTCCTGTGTTATATGCTGAAGTATAGGAGCCCTTAAAGAAGATAAGTGGAAAATGGAAGAAAGAGGGATAATAATTTATAGATGATATTAAGAAGACAGAAGGAGATGGGATCCAGAGCATATGAAGCAATAGCTCCTTCAATAGAGAGACCTCACTTTACTTAAAACAGGAGAAAAAACACAGCTATAGGTAGGTAGTAAGAAGCTGCCTAGTAGCTACATTTTCTTTGAGAAGTAGCAGGTGAAGACATCTGCTGAAAAAGTGAGAGTAAAGGTTTTGAGGAGCAAGAAAAACATTAATAATAATTTCTGTGAAGAACAGGAGAGAGATGTACAGAGATATTTGACAAGGGAAAGACCACCAGTCCACACAAGTGAATGAATTTTCTCCAGCTCAGCTCATCATTCTGGGCGTAGGGGTCAGAAAGGTGGATTTTAGGATTAACCCAAGATTGAAAGATTGCAGAATAGGTGCAAGTGCAAAACAAAGGAATGGTGGAAATAACCCGATAAGTTATGGTAGATTTCAGTGCTGTGATCAAGAACCCAAAAATAATTCAGTTGTTCAAACAAGATAGAATCTTCACATTCTGGGTTCAATGGGGTAAACATATTCTACACTGGATGCAGGTAAAAACCTGGACAGAAGGTATACAGCCGCTTTTCAAGGACTCCAAAAATTAAATAATAGCTAGTAATTGGGGGAGAGGACTAGAATTTGAAGTACCATCAAACTGTTGGTGAGTTTTTTATCTGTTTTCTCCCATAGACTAGGTTCAACTGGAAGCAACGCAAAACCTGAAAGTGGGCATCTGCACAGACAGAGGGAGCTCCAGGAGAGGTTATCTAGTTCCGGCTCAAAGAGCAGCGAAGAGTCTCCTAATGCTCAGAGTGGGGGATCCCCCCCTTTATCTTTTCCTCATTGTTTCATACCCCAGCCTCTAAGAAATCCCACGATGGCAGTGGCAGTGGCAACAAATGTGGTGACAACTGGCCTACAGGTTTCTGAGAGGGGAAACTTCCTCCCTGATCAGAGGAGCTATGATTCTCAGAGGGTGAGACAAACCCTCATTGCTTTTTGTCTTCTCTGTGTCCTCCTACTGTTTAGACCTGGACATCACTGTAGTTATAAAAAGTGTGCAACAGAGTGGATAAATATAGCCCAAATTCTGGTTGGAGAACTCCAGGTAAACAGAAAATGCTGAAGAGATTATTATAGGGAGGAGTTTGGGTAAGCAGTCCCATAAAGTTGGTTATGAACTCCTGGGCTCATTTCCAAGTATATACTCATGGATTTGACCCTAAACAACATACCATAGACTATAGAACTGAACTATGGAATAGACCACTGCCAGAGTCACAAACTAGCCACTGTGTGATTCACATGCAAGACAGATCTAAATAGCTCTGAGGAAGTTTCACAATTAGACATTACATAGAGATCACAGAAAGCTGGCTGGAACTTGTAACTGAACCAAACTGGGCTGGTTGTCTGTTAAAACAAAACAAATACTCAGGATCCCATAACATAATATTCAAAATATCCAAGATACAATCCAGAAGTAATCAACGTATAAAGAACCAGGAAAATCTCAACCCTGTGTGGTAAAAGATAATCAATATATGCTAATGCCAAGATGACACACATGTAGGAATTATAAAAATTTTCAAGCAACTATTATAAAAATACTCCAGAAAGTAAAGACAAATACTCTTAAATATAAAAAGCTAAAAATCTCACCAAAGAAATTAAAGATATAAAGAAGAAACAAAGGGAAATTTTAGAGCTAAAAAGACACAAAAGTGAAAAGAAAAGAACCTTACTAAATGGACCCAAAAAGCAGAATAGAGATGGCAGAGGAAAGTGTAAGTGAACTTGAAGATAGATCGATAGCACTTACCCAAAATAAATGAGATTTTTCTGTTTTGTTCTATTTTGTTTTTAAGAATAGAGTTTCAGACACCTGTGAAATACCAAAAGATCTAGCACTGATGTCATAAGAGTCTCACGGGAAAGAATAAAAATAGTGTAGAAAAAGTATCTGAAGAAATGATGGCTAGAAATTTCCCAAATTTTGTCAAAGGCATAAATCTGCAGACTCAAGGAGCTCAGCAAACCTCAAAAGAATGAATCCAAAGGACTCTGTGGCCAGACACATTGTAAGCAAATTTATAAACTAATCACAAAGAAAAACACTTGAAGGTGACCAGAGGAAATGGACATGTTATTTATAGGCAAACAACAATTCAAATGACTGTGGAATTCTTAAAAGAAACTATGGAGGACAGAAGGTGCTAAGAGAAAAAAACACTGTCAAACCAGAATTCCATATAATCAGTAAAATATTCTTTAGGAAGGAAGGTGAAATAAAGACATTCTCAATGAAGGAAAACTAAGAGACAGTAGACCTGCCCAAAAATAATTGCTGAAGAAATTTCCTCAGATAGAAAGAAAATGTTACCAGAGGAAATGTGGGACATCAGAAATGAAGAGAGAGCAACAAAAATAGTAAATATATAGGTAAATATAAGAGAGTATTCTCCTCTTGAGTTCTTTAAAATACTTTTCTAAAGCAAAAATTAGAAAATACCTTAAACTGAACAAAAATTAAAGTATAACATACCATAATATGTGGATGCAATTAAATCATGGCTTAGAGAGAGATTTATAGCATTAAATGCTTATATTGGCAAAGATGAAGGTTCTCAAATCAATATTCTAAACTCCACATTGAGAAACTTAAAAAAGATGTGTAAAATAAAACCGAAGTAAGCAGGATGGAAAAAATAAATATAAGAGCAAGAAAAAAAAACCAATGAAATTAAAAACAAAACCAGTAGAAAAAAGTCAATGAGATCAAAAGCTCAATAAAACTGATAAATCTTTAGCAAGAGAGAGAAAACGTCACTATCATAGCTATTTTTTTTTAAAGATTTTATTTATTTATTTGACACAGAGAGAGAGAGAGAGATCAGATCACAAGTAGGCAGAGGCAGGCAGAGAGAGAGGAGGAAGCAGGCTCCCTGCCGAGCAGAGAGCCCGATGTGGGCCTCGATCCCAGGACCCTGGGATCATGACCTGAGCCAAAGGCAGCGGCTTTAACCCACTGAGCCACCCAGGCGCCCACTATCATAGCTATTAAGGAGATTGAATTCATAGTTTAAAACCTTTAACAAAAGAAACCTCCACACCCAGATGGTTTCACCGGTAAAATTGCAAAACGTTTAAAGAAGAAATAACATTATTTCTGCACAATTTCTTCCAGAAAACAGAAGAGGAATGAACACTTCTCAATTACTTTATAAGATCAGCATTATCCTGATATGAAAAACAAAGATAGTACAAAGAAAAGAAAACTAGAGGTGAACATGTTCCATAATCAGAAACACAAAAATCCCAAAGATATTAGCAAATTGAACCCAGTAATATGTAGAAAGGATAATACACCACAATCAAGAGAATTTATCCTGGTAATGTGATATTGGTTCAATATCTCAAAATCATTCAATATAATCCATCATATTAATATCCAAAAAAATCAAAAGGCAAACCACAGACAGAAAATATTTGCAAAACAAAACATGTATCTGACAAAGGACTTATATTCAGAATATATTTTAAAAAAAACAAAACACCTCTCGGGATGCCTGAGTGGCTCAGTCGGTTAAGTGGCTGTCTTTGGCTCAGGTCATGATTGCAGGGTCCTGGGATTGAGTCCTGCATCAGGCTCTTTGCTCGGTGGGGAGGCTGCTTCTCTCTCTGCCTCTGCCTGCCTCTCTGCCTACCTGTGATCTCTCTCTCTCTCTCTCTCTCTGACAAATAAATAAAAAATATTTTTTAAAAAAACCCTCTCAAGACATGACAGGGACAAATTAGACAAAAGATTTGAGGAAATATTTTACTAAAAAAGATATATTGATGGCCATAAGTTCATAAAAGATGTCCCAAATCATTAGCCACTAGGAAATTCCAAATTAAAACTAGAGTTTACTCAAAAGTGTGGCTGAAATTAAAAATATTGACAATATTAAGCCTTGGTGACTGTAGAGCAACTGCGGTCCTCATACATTATAAGCAGGAATGCAAAATGGTAAAACCACTTCGAAAATCAGTTTAACAGTTTTTTATAAAAGTTAAACACATATACCTACCATATGATTCAGCAGTTTCACTCATACGTATCCACTCAAGAAAAATGAATGTCCTCACACAACTTGTATATTAATATTTACAGCACAAGCATTCATAATAACCACAAGTGTAACAATACAAATGTCCAAGATCTAATGAATGGATAATCAAAATATAGCATATCCATGCAATGGGCTATTACCCAGTAATTAAGAGGAATGAACTACGGATACACATAACAACATGGATAAAACTCAAAACACCATACTAAGTGAAAGAAACCAGTCACAAAAAGCAACATACTATATGGTTCCATTTATATGATAATCTAGGAAATGCAGGACTACCATGACCTGAAGCAGATCAGTGGTTCCCTGGGGGCAAGGACCAACTGCAAAAGGACAGTAGGGAACTTTCTGTGGATGATTGAAGTATTCTAAAACTGGATTGTGGGGGCACCAGATGCATGACTGTATACACGTATGCCATTTACCAAAGTTCACCAAACTATACACCTAAAATGGGTGCATTTTATTACACGTAAATCATGCCACAATGCGAACGGACAATAAAAGTGAAGGTTAAGGGCGCCTGGGTGGCTCAGTGGGTTAAAGCCTCTGCTTTCGGCTCAGGTCATGATCTCAGGGTCCTGGGATCGAGGCCCGCATCGGGCTCCCTGCTCAGCGGGGAGCCTGCTTCCCCCTCTCTCTCTGCCTGTCTCTCTGCCTCCTTGTGATCTCTCTCCCTCTGTGAAAAAAAAAAAAAAAAAAAAAAAAAGTGAAGGTTAAGAAGTTTTCATGAATAAAACCTGAGAGAATTCAGAAGAAACACGAGGAAGTTCTTCAGGCTGAAAGAAATGATCTCAGATGGTAGCGTGGAAGGGTACTAGGAAGGGTAAATGCACAATTAAACATAAAAAAATATCGACTGTCTACATCAAAACCATAACAAATGCGTCCATAGAAGTAAGAGAGATAACAACAGTAAGCACAAACGGTGGAGGACACTCCATACTGTTAAACTGTTGCCAAGGTCCTTGCCTTATTTAGGAAGTGGTAAAAATCAAAAGCACTCATTTAAAGGAGGCTGTATTATATCGAGGATGCCTACTGTAGTCTCTAGTGTAACGACTGAAAGAACTATGGAAGACATATAACTAAAAAATGAAAAAAGAGAATTGGAATAATAAAAGGAGCTTTCCTCACGCAAGAGAAGGCAGAAAATGAGAAATAAAGGAACAAAGTACAAGAGGACAAAGAGCAAGATGTTAGACTCAAACCCTACCATTAATTATTAATTATTTTAAACGTCAACAGTCTACAATCCAATTAAAAGGCAGTTTGTCCGACTGAATTTTTAAAAAGGCAAAAACCAAGCTCTATGCTATTTATTTACTGGAGTCCCACATTAAGTAAAAAGAGAAAATGTGAAAATAAAAGGGTGAGAAAAGCTATCCTACACAAACACTAATCAAAGTAAACCTGATGTAGTTAAATTAATATCAGCAAAGCAGACACTGAGGTAAGAAGTATTGCTAGAGACTAAAAGGGATATTTCATAATCATAGGAAGATATTTTAAAATACTGTTTCTATCTTCCTTAAGTGCCACAATTATCTAATAATAGAATAACTAACTACCTTCAGGTAAGATGATGATTTCCAAAATGCCTTGTCATTTCAAGCACAAAAATATGATGAAACCAATTTTTAAAAAAGTATTGCCCATCCATGTATGACATTAGACTTTAAGAGTGACACTTTTGAAAATGTTAGGACTGTTACATTTGCTGATCACCAAGGGTTTTATTTGTGCCTATGGCATTAACATGTGTAAAAATATTCACTGTGTCTGTCATGTTTAATAGTCTACTTCTATTTCCTCTTTATTCTTCTGAAGTCATGGGTAATAAATTCACTCAGAAAACAGGAGTTAGTTAGCACTGCCAAAACAGACCAGTTTCATTAGCTTAATGAAAATAGTTGGGGCAAGACCTTCAACAGCTGTTAAATGTCTTGATCAGAGTTCAGTCATTACCTGTCTTTAAAAAAATAACTTTCCTGCAACTTCATGTTCAACTATTTCTTTTTCTGGGTCCACACGTAGCTTCTAATATACCCTTAAATAGAAAGTAATGAATGCAAAAGCTATAGAACTTTGTATGTCAGGTTCTGTTTCTGTTTTTTTACCAAACTCTGAATGTCATCATTCAGAAACCACAAATGGCTCAGTGAGGTGCTTTTGTTCACAAAAACCCTTTAGTTTTTCTCAGTGAGCTGTAGCCAGAGGTAGAGACACTCTCTAAATCTTGAACCGGGAGCTATTCAGATAGAACACTGTGTAGGATAAGAAAACGTGTCCATCATTCAACAAACGACTTCATTTGAATGAGGACAAACAACAGAACAACAACAAAAATGAAGGGACAGTCATTTCTAAGTCTTGATGTGTTATAATGCCGTCAAACTAAAATTAAATGCACGGCACACCGAGACTGGGAAATTTGGGAAGATGTGGCCAGGGTGCAGGGTCCTCAGGGGTGGGGGAGGAGCGTGGAATGAGAGGGAGCTGAGGAGGAGAGCATAAAACCTTGGCCTTACTCTCCTCCCTCTTTTCAACACCTCCCATTGGTGAAGCACAGCTGAAAACCAGAAGGCGAGTTGGGACAGCCTATCCAAGTGTAGAGTAAGATGGAGAAGAGTGGAGCGGGTATCTGGATGGGCATAGGGCAGCTAGCTAGCACAGGAAGCTGCTGCAACTGTCTAGACAGAGACCACCTGCAGAATTTCAGTCTCAGTTCTGCCATAAACTATGTACCATGGGACTTTGTGGAAGCCATTTAACTCCTGAGCCACTGTGCCCTAGTCTGTTCAAATGAGGGGACTATGCCTACCTCTCAGAGTTATTGTGAGGATCAGGTTAATACTTGTAACATTTAGTGCAGTGCTTCATGCACAGTAAGAGCTAGACAAATGATGTCGTCTTCCCTTCTCCATTAAGTATATTCTCTGCTTGCCTAGAGATCTACTTTCCTTTCAATAGTAGCATGCTTTAGAAAAATCCTCGTATTCCTCAAGACCCTTGGGAAGTGTCAGGATCATTCCTATGTCAAATACGTTACAGTAATAATTGCCTTGGTCAGGGCATTATTTAGGCAGAGAAACATTTTTTATTCTTAAGAAATGTTGCATATACTACAAGGGACTAATTTGGCCCTTAGCAAATAACTCAGTATAGATTCCCACTTATTTACCAGAAGCAGCAGTTTATTTCCTAGTACTGCCAGACACTGACATCAGCTGCACCCTATTTGTTTGTATCAGGTAATGAGAAGCTCTGTGTGCAGAACACTTTCATTTGAGGAGGCTCAGAAGATTTGCTATAAGCCAGTTGTTCATTCCAAGGATTAGAAGAGCATTTTTTATTGTAAATTGCACACCAATTTTCAGTGCCACTTCTAAGTTCTGATGGAAAGTCTATAATGTATTCCTGTAATCATCTAATGTTTTTATCTATGATCCCTCAAGCTGGCATATTTTCTGCTATTCCTTTTGCCCAGATTAATTCCCAAACAATGATGGTTGCCCTGCTGGCAAGGCCTCCAGAGGAGTCTGGACCATGCCAAGGGTTCAGTCTTCTCCTGTGGAGTGCTCTGATGACAAGGGAAAAACGGAGAGAATTGAGTGCAATATTGAGAAAGACTCACAAAATGATAAGACTTACCTAGATGAATACCCACTTTTCTCTTTCCTGAGCAACTTCACATGTTAATTGATATTTACCTCCTTGCTTTTTATAGATGAGGAAACTGACACTCTGAGATGTTAAGTAGCTTGCCCAAGGCCTTCCATAATTTAGGTTGGCACAAGGATTAGAATGTAGGTCTTCTGATTCTAAAGTACTTGTCCAGGGATGAAAAGGTAACCTTACATTCTAGAGTAACATGCTGGCTGCCTGCTGGCTGTAAAAGACTAAGACAAGACCACCAGAGTTTCACCCAGGAAAAAGAAAGCAGACTTTAGGATTTATTTATTAACCTGACAAGAAGACACTCATCAGTAAAAAGAAATTCATAGTTTGCTGAGGGGGGAAAGTCATAATTTTGTAAGTGCTTTAGAAAAGTGGAAGAGATTCAAGGTGTTTATGCTAAACAAATATTGAAAACTAATGTTCTAGATAGAATGGAGCCAGTCCAAAGATCTTACATGATTGGTTAAAACATCATTGGTCTGGAGAGCCTTCAGTTGGGCCCAGTAAGGGTCTGGGGTCACTAGAAGAGAGGGATAGAGGGATGGGGGTGTCACTAGAAACTGATATTTCTTTTTCACTCCAGATGGTTATGATAGTTAAGCACAGCATTCAGGTCAACATCTCAAACTCCCAAACCTCTCAGACTTTCATCAGAATCACACCAACAGCTTGCTGAAACAGATCACTGGGCCCAACCCCACTTTCTGATTCAGTAGGTTTAGCATACAGTCTTAGAATCTGTATTTCTTTTTTCTTTTTT
>LNAC01001296.1:208431-249658 GCA_002007465.1 Ailurus styani
AGAGATCACAAGCAGGCTGAGAGGCAGGCAGAGAGAGAGGAGGAAGCAGGCTCCTTACCGAGCAGGGAGCCCGATGTGGGCCTCGATCCCGGGATCCTGAGATCATGACCTGAGCCAAAGGCAGAGGCTTTAACCCACTGAGCCACCCAGGCGCCCAGAATCTGTATTTCTAACAAGTTCCCAAATGAAGCTTTGCAGCTGGTCTAGGGCCCATGCTTTGAGAATGACTATCCTACACACATAATGCTGAAAGGGGGGAGTTTTAATTTTAAACCTCCTTGACAGCAACCTCCTCTTTAAAATCTGACTACCAGATGACTCCCTCTCACCCAAGACAGACAGAGGTCTCTCCTGATAATAGCCTTCATATTCTACTTATGGAAGAAGTTCTCAGAGGAGGGAACTATTTTTACGGGCAGGAGGAATGAAGAAATTGCTCATGGAATCCCAAGTCAGTGCAACTTGTACCACAACCTCATACCCCTATCTTTTCATTTCCCTTCCTTGGGAGGAATCAATACTGAATTATTTGACTTGCCTTTTTAAAAAACAGCATTACATGCATTGATTGAGTCTCATGACATTTGGAGTTTGCTTTTTATTACCTTATCCTTCCTGATCAATAATAACTTTTTCCATGCTCATAACTTTATCCTATTTAATTTTTGATCAGTGTACAATCTGATTTATTTCTACCTGACTCAGCCAGACAGTTTTCCAAACTTACAGTTCTCCTTGTAAAAATGCAACATTCTCCAGTTATACCTTCTTTGTTCCTTTGTTGGGCACATATCCCCCACAACCCCATGATAGTTATTTGTGTACTGATTTGTGTCTTCCAGTGAATTGGTGTCTATGAAGAGAAAGAGCTTATTATAAAGCTTTGTTTTCCTCATACTACCAGCCCAGGCCCTGCTCATAATAGATGCTCAATAAATATAGGTTTGGCTTCATTGGCAGTTTTAAATCAGATACACTTTAGCTGATTCTGTTTTATTCACATAAGTGAAATCCATACATTTTGGCATATTTCTGAATCATAGAGGCATTTAACCACCACCACAATTAAAATACAGAGGAGTTCCATTACCCTAAATAAACTTCTTTATACATGCTGCCTCTTTGTAATCAAAAATTCCCCTTTCCCATAGTCCCTGGCAACCACTGGTCAGCTCTTTGTTCCTACAGTTTTGCTCTTTCCTGAATGTCATATAAAGGTGATCATGTGTAGTCTTTGGATTTGTCTTGTTCCTCTTAGAAAAATGCATATGGAAGTCATCCATTTTGGTGCATGTATCAGTAGTTTATTCTTTATTGTTGAGAAGTATTCCACTGTATGGCTGTCCAACTGTTTGGTTTTTTTTTCATTCACCAGTTGAAAGATATTTGGGTTGTTTCTAATCTTTGGCAATTATGAATAAAGCTGTTGTAAATATTTGCATATGAAGTTTTATGTGAACATAAATTTTCATTTCTTTTCAATGAATACGTAAGAGTGGGATATCTGCATGCTATGATAAATGCATATATAATTTTATAAGAAACTTAAAATTTCTTATAGAGGAGCTTTACTCTTTCATAGTATTCTTATCAGCAATATGAATTTCAGTTACTCTGCATCCTCACCAGTTTTTGGAAATGTCAATTTGTTTTTAGACATTCTGATAGGAATTTAATATTATTTCATCACAGCATTAATTGTCATTTCCCTAATAAATAATGATGTACAGGGTATCTTTACATCAGGGTATTTATTTGCCATCTATATATTCTATGACAAAATATGTCTTCAAATCTTTTACCTACTTTTTTATTTTTTATTTTTTTAAAGATTTTATCCATCTCTCTCTATATATATATTTATTTATTCAGGAACAGGAGAGATAGAGAGAGAGTGAGCAAGCTGGGGGAGGAGCAGAGGGAGAGGGATGAGCCAACTCCATACTGAGCACAGAGCCCATCGCAGGGCTTGATGCCATGACCCCAGACTGAGCCACCCAGCTGCCCCTATCTATTTTTTGAATTGAGTTGTTTTCTTACTGTTGAGTTTTGAAAGTTTTATATGTTTTGCATAATAGTCCTTTGTCAGATATGTGATGTGCAAATATTTTACCCCAGTCTGTTACTTACCTTTCATTCTCTTACCAATGTCTATGCAAAGCAAAATTTTAAATTTTGGTCAAGTTCCACTTATTAATTTTTTTTTAGGTATCATCCTAACACTGTTTAAAGAACTCTGCCTAACTCGAGCTCACGAAGATTTCTACCTATTGTTCCTTCTAAAAGTTTTATAGTTTTACATTTTATACGCAGTTCTGTGATCCATTTTGAGCTAATTTTTGTGTAGGTTTGGAGTGTAGTTTGAGGTTCACTTTTACATTTACTGGCATCCAATTGTTCCTGTACCTTCTGTTGAATTGCACTTGCACTTTTGTCAAAACCCAATTGATTATATTTGTGTGAGTTTATTTCTGGGTTCTCTATTCTGTTGTACCAATCTATGTATCTGTCTTTTCACCGATACCACACAGTTTTGATTACTGTACTTTTTAGTAAGCCTTGAAGCCAATAGAATGACTCTTTCAAACTTGTCCTTTCTCAGAACTGTTTTGACCATTCTAATTCCTTTGCCTTTCCAGGTAAATTTTAGAATCAGATTGTGAATATACACAAAAAGTTCTACCCTCGTTTGATTCTTAAACTAAACTGTTTACTTTGGCTGACTTGTGTTTCTCAAACTTCAGTGTGCTTAAGAATTATAAAAATGCATATGCTAGGGCTTGACTTTGAACATTCTCATTCAGTAGTTTTGTGAAGGGCCTGGGCATTTGCATTTTTACGCCATCCATAAGATGATCTGATATATATGGTCGGGGACCATGATTTGAGAAACATGGTCCTGGATTCCCAGAACCTAGGTCCACAGGCTTTGAAAAAATCTTAAAAATATTATATCCACAAATTTGGTGAAAGGATATGGCATTGGGTTCACAGTTAAATCTAACACTTGATAATATACATCATACAATATTATGGCCAATCAATATTGTTGAGCCAGTGCTGAAACACAAGCCAGAACCTCAAAGATGTCTAACTGTCCTTTAGGTGATGAAAACAATGATGTGGTTTTCCATGTCCCATAAGTAGCTCTTCTGTGATATTTATCTCATGGACTAATTACATGAACATTTTCTTATACTCAGGACAAAATTCTTAAACCATTTTTAAACCAGGAGAAACTAGATTGGAGAGATGTACAAGCTAGGGAAGAGAATTATAAGGAAAAACATTAATCAAATGAATAGACTCTTGAGAAAAATTAGATTAATGACCATAAATATTAACTTTGTTTGACATTGAAATATGGATTGACCAGCTTGCTCTGGGAATTGGACATTCTTGTTAATTTAATTTTCTGGGTAATAAGAGATGGAAGGCTAACTGGAAAAGTCTTCCAGTAGAAAATCTTTCTAAAATGAATTAGTGTACTTCCCATGTTAATTTATTACTAATGGTTCCTTGCCTTGCTTGTTTCCTAAGGGTAGGAAGTAACAATATAGAGAAGCTTCTCACAGGCCCTTAGACCAGGAGGCTCACTGAATGAATAGTCCTGCCAAACAGATGGGAAGAAATTAATAAATTATTCTAGAATGCCACCAGGGAAATAAGCTCCTTTCCAGGTGTTAATTGCTTTGCCGATAGGCCATGGCTACATATAATGGGGAGTGGAGAGTAACAATTTAGAGGGAGACCAACCTTCAGACTGAAAAGTGCTGTCTCCAAAGCACTAGAATTAGCAGCCTTGGTGAAGTGGCCTGGCATATGGAAATATTGGCCTCCATTGGGAGAAATGAGTGATTCCCCATGGCAAAGGACCCTTCTTTGGCTAAAATTTTATCAAGTAGCCACCTATTCTTGAATTTTCCTGTAGGATTTCTTGAGGCACCACAAGGAGGCTTGATGAATCTTTTGATGGACAGTGTAGTCTAGGAGTTCCTAGGTGGACTTGGAGCCAGGCTGCTTTAATCTACATCCTACATCACTGCCTGCTCTCAATATGACCTTGGAAGTCACTGCACTTCTCTATTCCTCAGCTTCACCATCTGCAAAATGGGGGAGGGGGACAGTAAATGGATTGAACTCACTAATCAAAAGACACAAATTAACTGGATGTATAAAAAACAAGACCCAACTGTATGCTGCCTGCAGGAGACTCATTTCAGATCTAGAGATACACAGAAGCCTAAAGTGAAAGAATGGAAGATGACATTCCAAGCAAACAGAAACAAAAAGAAGGTAGCTATAGCCATACTTATATCAGACAAAATAGACTTCTTCAAGCCAAAAAGGGTAACAAAAGACAAAGGTCATTATATAATGATAAAGAGGTCCATACATCAAAAAGATATAACAGTTGTAAATGCATACTCTCCTAACACCTGAGCACTGAAATATATTAAGCAATTAATAACATGTAGAAAATAAATAACAGATATCAAGGGAGCAATAGACAACAGTGCAAAATCGTAGAAGACCTCAGGACTCCACTATCAGCAATAGATAGGTCATCCACACAGAAAATCAACAAAGAATTGATATGGAATTGAATCATACTTTAGAGTAAATGGACTTAATAGACATATGCAGAACCTCGCATCTAACAGCAGCAGACTATACATTCTTTTGTATATATATACCATGTCTCCTTTATCCATTCGTCTGTTGATGGACATCTAGGCTCTTTCCATAGTTTGGCTATTGTGGACATTGTTGCTATAAACATATATACAATGGAATATTATGCAGCCATCAAAAACCCAAAATCTTGCCATTTACAACAACATGGATGGAACTAGAGGGTATCATGCTAAGCAAAATAAGTCAATCAGAGAAAGACAATTATCACATGATCTCACTGATAAGAGGAATATGAAAAACAAGACAGAAAATCACAGGGGAAGGGAGAGAAAAATGAAACAAGATGAAACCAGAGAGGGAAACAAACCATAAGGGACTCTTAATCTCATGAAACAAACTGAGGGATTCTGGAGTGGAGGGGGATGGGAGAGATGGTGTGGCTGGGTGATGGACATCGGGGAGGGTATGTGCTATGGGGAGTGCTGTGAATTGTGTAAGACTGATGAATCACAGACCTGTACCCCTGAAACAAATAATACATTATATGTTAATTTTAAAAAGATAAAAAACAAAACAAAACAAAAAACTACAAAACATTGCAAAAACAAATTGATAAAGACTTAAAAGTGGTGATATTTAAAAAAATACACATTCTTTTCAAGTGTACATGGAACATTCTCAGGATAGATCATATGATAGGCCACAAAACAAATCTTAGCATATTTAAGATTGCGATCATACCAACCATCTTTTCTGACCACAATGGTATGAAACAAGAAATCAACAACAAGAGGAAAGTGAGCTCTACAAATACATGGAAACTAAACAACATACTTTTAAACAAACATTGGCTCAAAGCAGAAATCAAAAGGAAATAAAAAATTATCTCAAAACAAATGAAAATGAAAACACTACCTATCAAATATTGTGGTATGCAGGAAAAACAGTTCTGAGAAGAAAGTTTATAGGGATAAATGAATATATTAAGAAACTAGAAAGATCTCAGATAAACACCTAACTTTGCACCTCAAGGAATTTGAAAAAAAAAAGAACAAAATAAGCCCAACGTTAGGAGAAGAATGGAAATAATGGGATCAGAGTAGAGATAATTTAATAGAGACCAATAGAAAAACAATAGAAAGTGTCAACAGAACTAAGAGTTAGATCTTTGAAAAGATAAATAAAATTGACAAACCTTTAGCTAACTTCACTAAAAAAAAAAAAGAGAGAAGACTCAAATAAATAAAATCATTCGAAAGAGGAGAGCTTACAACTGATACTACAGAAATATGTAGAATCATAAGAGACTACTATAAACAATTACAGGCCAAAAAATTACATAACCTAGATGAAATGGATACATTTCTAGAAACACAACTTACCAAGACTAAATCAGGAGTAGAAAATCTGAACAGATTGATAACAAATAGAGAGATTGACTCAGTAATCAAAACACTCCCAACACAGAAAACTCCAGGACCAGATGGCTTCACTGGAGAATTCTGTCAACATTTAAAGAATTAACATCACTCCTCCTCAAACTCTTCTAAAATATTGAGGAGAAGGGAATACGTCCAAATTCATTCTACGAGGCCAACAATACTTTGAAACCAAAACCAGATAAGAATACCACAAGGAAAAAAATATCCAGATCAACATCCCTGATAAATTCAGATGCAGTAATTCTCAACAAAATATTAATAAACTGAATACAAGAATACATTAAAAGGATTATATACCATTATAACCAAGTGGGATTTATCCATGGGCTGTAAGGATGATCTGCCATATGCAAATCAATAAATGAAATAATAAATAAATAAATAAATGCCAATAAAATGAAAGATAAAAATCACATGATTACCTCAATAGATGCAGAAACATTATTGACAAAACAACATCTTTTCATGATAAAAACTTTAACAGACAGGTATAGAAAGAACATACCTCAACATAACAAAGGCCATATAAGACAAACCCATTGCTAACATTATACTCAATGGAGAGAAATGGAAAGCATTTCCTCTAAGATCAGGAACAAGGCAAGGATGCCCACCCTCACCACTCCTATTCATTATAGTACTGGAAGCCCTAGCTAGGGCAATCAGACAAGACAAAGAAATAAAATGCATCCAAATTGGAAAGGAAGAAGTAAAACTGTTATTATTTGCTGATGGTAAGATCCTGTATCTGTATGTAGAGAATCCCAAAGAATCAGTTGAAAAACTGTTAGGAATAACCAAAGGCTTCAGTAAAAAGGCAGAATACAAAATCAACACACAGAAATCAATTGCATTCCTTTATATTAGTAATGAAACATCAGAAAAAGAAATAAAACCATCCCATTCACAATAGCATCAAAACAATAAAATATTTAGGAATAAACTTAACCAGGGATGTGAAAGAGCTATACAGTGAAAACCACAAAACTTTGCTGACAGAAACTGAAGAAGACGGGGCACCTGGGTGGTTAGATGCTTAACCCACTGAGCCACCCAGACACCCCTCAACTTTTTAAAAAGAAAAGAAAAAAAAAAGCAGCAGGCATACATCCTACTCCACTGACTATTGAGCAGCACATGTTCTCTTCACATCCTCCCTCTATGTCAAACTAGATTTTTAAGCCCCCTGATGATACATTACCTTGTAAAGCCATGGTCAAGCCAGGATGTGTGACCGTGCCATCAGAGGGGGTGAGAGCCGGCTCCCTAATGCCACGGAGCCGGAGTTAACATGCTCCAACAATGTGGGGGACGTAGAGACCTCTGCTCATATTCTTCCTTCAACAAAGAACTTGTCACTGCCTGCAGCTTCAGTGTCAAGGCCATGCTTGTGCCAGGCAACCCCGGTAAAGGCTGAGCGTGGCAGGGCCAAGGCCTGGCCACTCCGACCATTCTCAATGGTATTGTGTGCCATGGGGGCTGCAGCTCCTCCACTAGCCTTTCTCTTCTACATTTGCTCTCAGGAAGGGGAGGGCACTGGAATCCTGGAGGGACTGCTGCCTGAACACGTATAGAGAACGAGACCCCAGTGACACAGAGGACTATGGCAGCCATGTGGTGCACCACTTGGATCTCTCTTCAAGAAAGAAGGTGCTACTCAGCTGCAAGGAGTGTGGGTCCCTGAGGGTCTCCAGCTGCAGCACCTTTGGGATCTGCCTCAAGTTGGAAGCCCCAGCCCTGTGATTCACAGGCAGCCTCCAGTCAAGGATGGAGCACCCAGAGCATTTCTGCCCATCGCGGGCTAGCCCGAATAATAAGCAGGCTTTGCTCCAAATCTCCCCCAGTGGACAGACTGAGACTCTGCTAGATCTGCAGCACCGCCTGAGGCTCTGCCTGCTCAATTTTGCATCTGTGCTGCTTCCCTTTTACAGGAGCAGACTGCTTCACCACCTGAAACCTTTCCCTGCCCTAGCCGCTTCCTCCCTCTTTAGCCTTGACTCCAGACCCCACCCCATCGTGCTCCCCAGAGGAGCCAAACTGACACACAGGGCTCATTAGCCCCCAAGGACTCCCCAAGATGTGAGCCCACTGGGCTCTCCCTTGAGAGGCAGTGCCTCATGCTGAGTCCCTTCAGTGGAAGACCCTTGGACAGAGGCTCCCGAGCTGCTGGGGGTGGGGGGGTGGTTGACAGGCAGAGGAACCAACTGCACAGCACTATCTTGGCTCTTCCAGCTGAAAGCTCTGTCTTTGGACGATTAAGAAGATTACCGGAAGTAAAAAGGTGTTTCAGAAGATGGTGTCAATATTTTTCTTCTCAACTCTGATTAGTAATACCAAAATAATAGACTCTTGGCAAAGCACGAAATGCATGTTAAGAAGATTAGGAAAAAATATTTTAGGGACAAAATTTCCTAGTCAAAGGGCTCCATGTAAAATTTGAAGGGAAAGGAGAAAAAGGCTCAGAAGAAACTTCTAAATCACATAAATGGAAGTTAACCTGAATGACATAGAAAGAAGATTCATAGTAAAAAAAAAGAGAAGCCCAGTAATTCTAAGGAGATAACAGAGAACCAGACCAGGAATAATACTTAAGGCTCAATTACTCACGTTTCAACATACAAGATAATACAATGTAACTGAGACCTTAAAACAAGTGGATTGTCCCAGGTTGGGTTTCTCAGCAAGCCAGTCCTGAGATGGAGATTAGCTTGCAGGAAGTTTATCTGTGAGTACTCTTGGTATGAACACCTGCGATGGGAAGGAAGAAGCGCAACCGAGCGCAGGAAGAAGTAGCATTCTGATGGCTGGTGAGGAGTTTTCAGGATGTGAAAACCCTTCAGAGCCATCCTGAACTGGGACAAGAGGGCCCGACCTTTTATCCCCACATCAATCAGTCACTGGACGCAGGCCACCCTGGAAGGGAAATGGCTTCGGGAGACGAGACAGCGCTCTTCAGCTGAGACAGTCCTGGCAGAAACGGACAGGCAAAGACTGGCTTTGGTGGTGCTCCTAGGAGCTGGAGTAAAAATTCCTTTATTATTTTTTTAAATAAATATTTTTATTTTAGAATAGTTAGAGATTTACAGAAAAGTTGCAAAGTTAATACAGAGTCTGTATATCCCACATCCAGTTGCCCCTATGGTTAACATGTATAACACTATCACACCTTGGTCACAACAGACAAAAAGATAGAATACATTATTACCAAGCACGACACCTTATTTGGATTTCATTAGTTTCCTTTTTTCTGTTCCAGGACCCTGGATAACACATTAAGTCCCAATCATACGTCTTTAAGACCCATCTGGCTGTTACACTTTCTCAGACTTTCCTTGTTTTCGATGACCTTGACATTTTTGAGGAATACTTGGGCATACTAAAGAATGTCTCTCAATTTGAGTTCAGTTGACTGGAGGATAATTCCTTTGTTTCTGAAGGAAAATGGGCAACACATCATGTGTGGATACACCACACTTATAACTACGATTTCCTAGATATCCCTGAAACTTGGGGAAATAGAACCGGTTTAAGCAATGAAATGGTATATGTTTTTCAATATAAACAGATCTGATAAAAATGGATACATAGTACCACCATGTGTCAAAACTGCAAATATATGGAATCCACAAGTACAGCATACAGCATATGGAGAAGACTAAATATGAGTGAGAGATTACTGCTATTTGTGGGAGCATGCTAGGAATGCCAGGCTAAATGGAAGAGCTGGAGGATGCTTTCCTAAATCAAATGATAAAAATGTCACAGTGGCAAGTTGTAATATTGATGTGTTACTTCAAGTACTTAGACATCTGTTCAAAATCTCTACAACAGTCTCAGAATTTAATACATTCTTGACTTGCCTTCTGATAATTTTATCTTTCAAAAAGTACAAGAAAGAAGGAAGTGCTACACTAGCCTCAGTTCTCACCAGAGAGGAAGGATTGGGTGGTGATGTTCATATGATAAAAATATTTCAGTGAACATATGAAATGAAATGCTGTCTATGCCTTCCTGAAGATGAAAGAAAGCAGTCACGCCATCCTAGAATCTGTAGTAGAAAGAAATGAAGAACCTTTGGTTATAGTAGATGTGTAATTGAGGCTTTAGAAAGATAAACTTCCAAAAACTCTTGGAAATATAAATATAACCCCAAGGCCAGAGTCAATAGAAAGGAATATATTGGGGTTTTTTTAATTGTGAAACTCTGAAAAATTAAACTTTATGGTGTAATCATTACCTGCAAAAAACCCTGCAGTTTGACCCAATATGGAGTTTTCTGATGAGTCTATATTTTGAACTGACATATACAAAAGATGAAAGAAAAGACATCAATCAAGGTGAATAAGAAAATTATACAAACCCTGAAAGAAAGTAACAGAAGGTCATGCAGGGGCGCCTGGGTGGCTCAGTGGGTTAAAGCCGCTGCCTTTGGCTCAGGTCATGATCCCAGGGTCCTGGGATCGAGGCCCACATCGGGCTCTCTGCTCAGCAGGGAGCCTGCTTCCTCCTCTCTCCTCTCTCTCTGCCTGCCTCTCTGCCTACTTGTAATCTCTCTCTCTGTGTCAAATGAATAAATAAAATCTTTAAAAAAAAAAAAAAAAAAAAAAATTTTTAAAAAAAAAAAAAAAAAAAAGAAGGTCATGCAGAATTCTAGATAATACGAGCCACAGAGAGGGCTTTGAAAACACACACACAGTGTAAAGCAAGAAGATGAAGGCAAGTATAAGCTAACTCCTTAGAGAAGATCCTGTTAAATGATAACAGGGAAAAGGCAGGGCTACTCAATTGCTTCTTTCTTCTCCAGCAAGGAACACGATTTTCAAACTGAGAAGGGTATAACAGATGCCACAGAGAATAAATTGGGACCCAACCTAAATGAGGAGAGGCAGACAGAACCCAGGATACAGGCTCTGCAGAATGAATCAAAGATTATGGGTCTCAGAAACACTGCCCCTTGTCTCGGGAAAATAGAAAATAGGACAGGTGCCAAAAATCTAAGCCAGGCAAAAATACAGATTTTCTCAAAGGAGAAAAAAATGGATTATGGAATCTACGGAGTGAACAAGCTTAGCATTACATTCTGCAATACTCTAGAATGCATGTTACATAAACATGAGTGAGCTAACAATGAAGACAGGTTAAACTAACTTCACATTATTTTCTGATAAAACTAAAAGATAAAATATAAAAGTACAGGCACAATCTTTCTCTCAACATGGTATTTTACAAAGATGCTCATAATAATTATTTGAGCAAGATAGAAAGTTTTTGCTCAGTTTGTAAGCTGGTCAGAGGGATCCACTACTTGCCAGACAATTGCATTCAAATATCTGTTAGTGGATCAATGTTCAATCATAGAGAAAGGCCTCTAAGGCTCTTTATAGCTCTGTACATGTCCTTATCTCACTCAAAACTCTTTTTTTTTTGAGGTGTACATGAAGACAATATAAGGCATAGTTGAGAGAATATTATGAAAAGAGTAAGTAATTCATAGAAGAAGAAATATAAGATGCTTAACTTAGTAATTAAAGCAATTCAGATCAGTAAAACCTAAAGCAATTAGTACCAATCAATATTACTGAAATGTGAGGAAATACTACCCTCATACACATTGGCAGGAATATACATGGTAGACCTCTTTATTAAATATCATCAAACAATGATTTGAGACGAGAGATAATGGAGTTCCCTCATCCATCATTCTGAAGATCCATGATCACATACATAACTCTCCAAGGAGATGGGGAAGGGGTTGAACCTATACTAACAGTTGATTTTTTTTTATTTGTCACCTTTAGATGACCTTCTTTTCTTGAAATTTTTTAAAGCAAAGTAGAGTAATTTTCAATCTATTCATTACTGTATCATATTAGTAAAGGTTTTATGGGCAGAGGATTTCATGTTACAGGTGGCAGAAATGGCTAAGACATCTGTTAGACGGTGAGAGGGAATTACACATCAATCAGAAGCTATTTCAGCAAGGAAGTCCTTTGTAGAACTTTATGAGAATTCAGACACATACAATTTTTCTCTCTGTAAAAGAAAATCCACTCAGGGCATTCATTTTAGCCTCCTCATAGTTGTGGTACTTGTGAAGGAAGCAATTTGTCCATTGGGATATGTGGAAAGGTAAGAGCAATATTTATCATTTTGTATTGTTTCTGTGAACCCTTCTTCCTTAACATCTATCTGTTTGCTCAGGACCAGCTAATATGCTTTTAAGAAAAGATATATATGACTCAGTCTCCCTCATGGTCTGAAATGGAGTCCCAAATTCATGATTTTGGGGATGGAGGGGCACTTTTATGATGCATGGCCAGGCTATAGCTCTAGAAAATAAATTTTGAAACCCTAATGATAGATTTCTCTGCTGTCATATTTCAAAATATTGTTTTCATGGAACTCAATTAATCTGTGATTTGGATTTGAGGTGGAAACAAAAGGAAATATATTCTAGCACTTTGATGGGCAAGATGAGAAAATAAGACCCATCATATGTCACAGTGGGGATGGTTGTATTATTCAGGATCCTGGCGGGGAACTGATAGAACAAGCTAATGGGATAATCGAGGAAAGTTTAAATGAAGGTATTTATAAGAGGTGTGGAGAGGGGTAAGGGAAGACTGAAGTGTTGGGTAAGTCCCCAGGGCTAGCAATAGTGGGAAGCTGATGGGACAGGAAAAAGGAGTGGTAGCCAGAACCTCAGCTGTAAAAGAAGGCCACCCAACAGAGACCTTTCAGGAGAGAAACAACCTGCAATCCAGCCAGGAGGGAATTGGGGAACTAAATACTAGAACATCACTCTTCTGCTACCTTCCCATCTCCTGCCAGCCCCTCCCACTGGCCCAACCCAATGGGAAACAGAGGGCAAGGAGCCTGGTTGATGCAGTCTACATAGATCAGCCTCCAGGGAGCACAGTGCAGGGTAGAGAAGGGCGAAAATGGATTCAGAGGAGTAAGTGGAAAATATTTAGCACAATGGATGGTCTTGCCCCATATGCAACCCCATGGGCACTTCAACTGCTTAATTTTTTGGAAACTGTATTTGATTAAATGTAGTAAGTATTGGCAAATTTCTGGTTGCCTGGTACCTGAATATTATTGTAAAATTTGGAGAAATGTCCATATTCAGAGCCCTGGTTCTCTGAGACAGCAGAAAGGAAACTTGCTTCTCTAGCCCCTCATTTACAGCTAGCTTATTAGCATATGAGCCAGAGTACATCAATTAGACATATCCAAGCACAGCAGATTCCTGCATTGCTATTCTTCCCCTGAACACACGGCAAAGATAAACCATAAAAAAGGACACAAAAACGACATTGCAGAGTTCAAGTGGAAAAAAGATTGCTATCTCCATGGATGAATAAAAGCAACAGAATGCCAAAGAGTGAGCCGAGCTAAAGCCATGGACCTGCTGATCTCCGGGCCCAGAATTAGGTACTGGTGGCTACATGGCAGGGAGCCTATGCCACTTGCAACAGGGACCTAAATTGGGGTAATCAACTTAGGCTGCTCGAGCTCTGAGTTAGAAGAGTGTGTATACATGGAGAGAGAAAAAGAGATCCAGCCGTGAAACCAGGAAAAGAGCCAAGCCATGTGTTGGCCCAGTGACTGGACCCAAGTTATCTCTGACATCACCTAGGCCAAGATCCCTGAACTGCCTTTATAGCATCTGGTTCTAAAATAGAATTCCAGGGGGCCAAGTAAAGAGACAACCACAAAACCAGTGGATTCAGACAAATAGGAGAGAGAGAGAAACATTAAAAACAAACAATAAAACATTCCAATTAAAAATCAGCTTGCAAATCAAAATTCTAAAATCCATGAAATCCTATCCTTAAAAAATACAGTCAATAAAGCATTAGATCAGATCATGAATTCACTGCAGAAAAAAAATTAATTTTAATGAGTAGTATAACAGATTGGTTAAGACAAGGAGGCCTGAAGAGATAAGAGAATAACAGTTACAAAAAGAACTAGCCATATGGAACAAAATCAGGCATAAATGAAGCAAGAATAGATGAATGTGCAAAATAACCAATAGAACTCTTGGAAATGAAAAGGTACTCCTCAGAATTTTAAAAAATACTTAATAGTTGGAATGAACTTTAGACTCACTAAAGGAAGTACTGGTGACTGGTAAGATCAAACCAGACACTCACCCCAAATTCAACACAGAGAGACAAATCACTTATATATACAAAAGAGTGAT
Organism: Ailurus styani; assembly: GCA_002007465.1. NCBI lineage: Eukaryota > Metazoa > Chordata > Mammalia > Carnivora > Ailuridae > Ailurus > Ailurus styani. Next base: position 222,724 of record LNAC01001296.1, read on the forward strand.
GACGTGCATATAACACGAGACCTAAAAAAAGAGAATGAAAAGAACAACAGAAAAGCAATGTAAATTGCTTAGCATAAAAGTAATGACAGAGCAAAAGAAAACTGTAGGTCATCAGATCGAAAGTTGGCCTAGGTGACAAAAGGATAAATAAAAATAAATTCTCACCTTGGAACATTTTAATGAGACTTAGAACATAAAAAATAAAGGGAAATCTTAAATGTGTCAGAAAGAAAATACAGATTATCACACAGAAAAAGGGAATATTACCAGACTTCTCAGCACAACATTAAATGTCACAAAAGGATGGAAAAAGCAGTCTTCAAGGCGAAAAAAACTTGAAGAACAAAACTCTCAACTTAGACTGCTATATCCAGCTAAAGCACAATTTGAGTGATGGAGAAAAGTAAAGATATTTTCAAACACACAAAACTAAAACTATAATCCACAGACTCCCATTGAAAGAACCTCTGTTTAACCAACCATGCCTCCCCCCTGACCCCCACCCTCTAGCAGTTCTCCATGCCTGGGCCACCCACCACCTACTCCTCCCCGCCCCCCAAACCCATGCGTGGTGTCCTGACTTGCCCACGTTATTCACTCCTTCTCTCCAGTCTCCCTCTGCTCTTCCTCAATTTACCTGGGTCTCCTTATCCCCATGGTACAGGCACCAGGCGACTCTGTCGTCCTGGATCCCACCACACTGAGCCAGCCTGCCATACCTCTGAGGCCTGGAGTTTCTGTTCTCTCCTCCCCTGGAGCGTGCAACCACCCGAGGCTGGAAGCACAGAGAAATGCCGCTCCATCATCCTTCATGCAGTGGCTTTGTACAATGGGTGGAGTGGAGGTAAGAAACATGAGTGCCAGGGGAAAAGGAGGACCTCCAAGTCATGGGTAGAGAGCTGTGGTGGAAGGAACACTGAGAACTCCAACCATTGCTATAATGACTCATGATCTTAGAATGTCCCTCTCTGTGCTGCTTTGGGAGAAGGCGGGTATTTTGTAGTTTTGTAAACATATGTGTCTCAAATCAAGAGCAACTAATACAATAACAGTGTAGTTTCCTGACAATCTTGGGTAATAGGGTTTCATAGAATTTCCCACCTAGCCAAGGGTTATTCTCATATGTGCTGTGAAATTGTAGTGGACAGGGATCCTCCCACACAGGAGTGTTTTGACCTAAGTCCTGATCTGTCCCCAGCTCATGGTCTTACTGGTTGAAGCCTCAGTCCTCCATCTTCAAATAAGTAGTTTGATCTGTGCTCTGCATCCCGGGGCACCCTGGCTTAGCCTGTGTGCCTTCTTTTCAGGTTCTGGGGTTTGCATGTAGCTTTGAGGGGGGAGTTTATCCGTGGAGGTTTTTGTAGCGATAAAGAACCACTTTATTTCAGTGCTGGTGGCCCCTTGACCAATTTAACAGCCTATTAACACCACCTAACAACTTGTATTTTTATTTTTTTTTATTTTTATTTTTTCAGTGATCCAAGATTCATTGTTTATGCACCACATCCAGTGCTCCATGCAATACATGCCCTCCTTAATGCTCACCACCAGGCTCACCTGTCCCCTCTCCCTCCTCCCCTCCATAACCCTCAGTTTCTTTCTCAGAGTCCACAGTATCTCATGGTTTGTCTCCCCTTCTGATTTACCCCAATTCACTTTTCCTTCCCTTCTCCTAGTGTCCTCCATTTTATTCCTCATGTTCCGCAAGTAAGTGAAACCATATGATAACTGACTTTCTCTGCTTGACTTATTTCACTCAACATAATCTCCTCCAGACCTGTCCATGTCGATACAAAAGTTGGGTAGTCATCCTTTCTGATGACTGAGTAATATTCCATTTTATATATGGACCACGTCTTCTTTACCCATTCGTCTGTTGAAGGGCATCTCGGCTCTTTCCACAGTTTGGTGATTGTGGACATTGCTGTTACAAACATTGGGGTACATGTGGCCCTTCTTAAACAACTTTTAAAGAGCCTTCACAGAAACAAAATTAAGGCTTTTTTGATGACTTTGACACAATCAAATTTAATTCCCCCAAAGCATTGAATAAGTGGAGAGCAGAAAACCTCCAAATATGATAGGAAGTGACAGATATTTTTTTTTTAATTTTTTTTTTTTAAAGATTTTATTTATTCATTTGACACAGAGAGAGAGATTACAAGTAGGCAGAGAGGCAGGCAGAGAGAGAGGAGAGAGGAGGAAGCAGGCTCCCTGCTGAGCAGAGAGCCCGATGTGGGCCTCGATCCCAGGACCCTGGGATCATGACCTGAGCCAAAGGCAGAGGCTTTAACCCACTGAGCCACCCAGGCGCCCGCGGAAGTGACAGATATTTTTAAAAATTGATGAGAAATATAAAAAGTAGATGAATCTCTAAAAAGCCAAGTAATTTGGGAGTTCTGGTTTAAAAATAAAAGATTAAAATATGTACCATCACTCAGTAGATTTTGCAAACAAAATATCTTTTTATGACACTTATTTTTCTTTTCTTTGAATACAAAAGACTTATAGAAAAGGACAGAGGAAAAAAAATCAGCTTTTTTGGCATTGCCCGAGAGATAGCCACAATTAACTTTTGGAGTCTATTATTTTTTAGCCTGCCTTTTTTTCTTAACATATATAAAAATTAGCTTAATATATCATAGTTTTCTTACGAATTTTAATATTACTACCTCAACATTATTTTATGATTCTGTTATATCCCATTGCGTAAATGTATCATAATTTGTTTAACCAATTCTCTTTTTGGCTATTTGGCTGTTCCCAATATCTCACTATGATAAATAATGTCGCAATGAACACCCTCCTACAAAAATTGTTTCTGCCATCTTAGATTATCTTTTAAGGTGACTTCTGAAACTTTCCTTCTTCCAGAAGGCTGGAGTAACTGACTTGAGAGAGAACTTTCAGTACATGTGCTGCCGAAGCAAGCGCAAGAGAGAGCACTTTTAAGTGCTAATTTTTTCTAGCTCAGGCTCTCCCTGGAGTGTTGACCTTCTGGTTCACAGTGGTATCAAATACTGGAAGGCTTGATGTTACTGGCTGAGATGGCCTTATCATTTCTAATAAGTGGACCCATGAATAGTAAACTCTTCATTTCCATCTTGAAACCCTAGAATTATTTTGTCATTCTATTCAAACCAATTAAAAAAAAAATCCTGGACTGACTGACACGCCAACTTTTTGATGCAGCTGAAATTAATTTTAATGTGTTTAATATGAGGTTGAGGACTGTTCTCTGAGAACTGTTTATTTTTAGAGTTCTAGTTGCTATTCCTGTGCCTTTGCAATGCCAATTTATTGTTAAGTTTATCAGATCTGTAATGTACATTCTAATTAACTCCATGGTTGGGCCAAGTAGAATTCTGCCATACTTAATTGAAATTTTGGAGAAACTTGGTAGCATCTTAACACACAGTTCAGTCTTATTTAACATAAAGAAAAAAAAAAGACATCTTTGGCTCACAAATCTGCCGCCCTTACATTAGCAGTCTCTCTGAAATCCCAGCAGGCAGAAAATGAAGTCACTTTGGACCAAAGCCCAAGAATACAATGACTTCAGAACACAAATCTTCACTTAGGGAAGAGTTTATAATAGTCATCCTAACAAGAAGAATTTAAACTCCCCTGAACATTATTAAAACTGCTTATGTTCAAATAGCCAAAAAGGGGTGTAAGGAGGGAGAGGGGGCATAGAGTTTTCTCCTATCTGTTTCATTCCATTGTTTTTCTTTTGTTGGTGTCTTTTGATAGCACAATATCTAAATGCATAATCATGGGATACAATAGTTCTCATAATTTCATCACCACTATAAAAAGAGGGGGGGGAAATGCAGGTTTATCCCAGCTGACCTAATTACTGGTAAAGTAAATCTGATTGTTTGTGAAAATAAATAACAATGGTCTAAGTGTCTTGGGTTTCCGAGGTGCAGCAGCTGAAAATTAAGTTTATGGCCTATGGCAAAGGCAAGCAACATATCTTAAGATATGTCAGATTATCTGGCTGTGAACAAATAATTGGGGGAAATGGATATAATGAAAGCAGAGAATTTCTAAGTCAATTTTTAGCAGTCTTTTCCCCAGAAGAATTATAATCAGTTTCTAATAAGGGCCAATTCTAAAGGAGCTGTATAAGAACTTGATGTTCATGGCAACTTTCACAACTCTGGCTTGTTTTCTTACAAACCTCTATCATACAGTTTATAAAAATCAGATAATGCTGTCTGGCTCATTAATAGTTTACATGAGTTCAAACTGAAAGGATGCCAGAGAAAGAAAAAAAAGCCTTTAGAAGGGCTGGGGAGGGGACTCAGAGGAGAAACAGAGGCTGTGCTGAGAGCTGGGGGTGCCTTGGGGCCTGACTTCAACCACACCCAACTCTTCAACATCTGAGCCAGCACGTGTGGGGAGAGCAGAGGGCCTGCAGAATAAATGCTCCCTCGTGTTCTCTCTTCATGATCAAACAGAAGAAAACTATGTGATCACCCATCATCCATGTGTAACTCAAGGTGAATCCAGGTTGGGAAATGAGGGAAAGTGCCTGGGGTCAATATGCATGGGCTTCGCTAGGACTATGAGGAGGAAAAGCACAATCAGAGCCTAATGAGCCTGGGCCTTGTGCCAAGGCTGGCCAGGCTACAAGGATCGGATTGGGCTTCTCATCGGGGAATTTGAGCATATAAGTCACCAGCTGACAGGGCCCTGCTCCCTGACTCAGCACACAGAATATAGGAACCACAGGGAGTGAGGCTATGGGGTTTTATAGAGCAACAACAATAATACACAAAGCATTCTTTTGTTTTCATTTTTATTCCATGGACTCTTCACATTTCCAACTGTGGGTAAACTCTTAAGAGAAATGATGCCTGAAATAGAGTTTAATTTCTAAGTTGCAAGGGAAAGGTTCAGTAAGAGGTTCTACATACAATCACGTGAGACCCAGGTTCTGAGGAGGTAGCTAGCACACTGTTGCAGACTTGCTGCACTGGTGGGCTCACTCAATAGGCTCAGTTTGGTTCTGCTCCCCTGGGGGTGTTCAGAGAGCTACAATGTTCCACCATTTATGGAGAAGAACACATGCAGGCTAGTCCTACCCAGAGTATGGTAAAGAGCCGCCAGATGGAACTTGGAAAACGTTGATGTCTCAAGCCCTCATTCCTTTCCCAGGTGGACACGTAACATTGCCAGAAGAAAATACCATTCATCCATTTTCCAATCTAGTAATGCTAACATTCCCAAATAGGTGAGTGAATGACCAAGACTAAACTCTCTCCCACACTTTAGATTCCCAGGAAAGAAGTTTCCACATCGTGAAGTTTTTCAAGCAGCCTACAACTTTCAATATCTAGTCTTGCCTTCAATATCATAGCTGTGTGTGTGGCTAAAACAATCTATTCCACCTATGAGAGGCACAAATTCCTAGAGAACAATCTTATCCAAAGCCAACAGCTCTTTAATGTTACCACCTGCAACAAAGCTCTAGCATTTGCTAAAGCCAGCTTTGGTCTTGCCCCCTTTATGAAAGCCTGTGACCCTAAATAGTCCGGGACCATGGATGCAGGAGCACCAGCTATGGGTCTAGCAATCTGAGCTATTTCAAGCATTAACTCATTTGTGGAAGCATAGAGGGGTCCTTAGATTTAGGGGATGGGGAAGGCATTCAATGGAGGTGCCTCACATCTCTCTCTACCCTCAAACTTAAGTAAGTCCACATTCACTCTCACAGCCCTGAGGGTAGGTGAGGAAGTTCCTGGGTCTGCTGGAGATGCGTCAGGAGTTACCCAGGCCTTGGAGTTAAGCCCCCGCTCTGGTCCTCAGTGTTTGATACACACTATTTGCATCCCACCTTTTGACTAAATCTCTTAACAAAAATGTTTGCATTAACAGGTTGGTGTCCTTATTTGCATTTCATAGATGGAGACATGCAGGTGGGGACTGAAGTGTCCTCGTTCAAGAACACACAGTGAAACAGTCAGAGATCTTCCCAGACCTTCATTTGTCCTTTGGCCTTTGAAGAGTAAAATGCCTATTGATAAAGCCTTATCCATTTTATGTTCTTTGAAACCCCTCTCTTAGGGGGTTCCCAGGTTCAACTTGCCATCACTCTTCTGCACCCTTCTTAATCAGAAACCATCTTACCAATGTTTTTTCAGAATTTTACTGAAATATCAGAACAATGAAAACAATTACAGAACCTGAAAGATAGAAGCAACTTTTGCAATCACTGACCTCAATCTCCTCATTTTCTAGATTAGGAGCCTGAGTGTAGTCCATTGAGGTTGAGGAGTTTGCCAAAGTCACAGGCGATGCAGGGAAATTTGGGACTGCAGTCTAGATATCTTGATTCCTAGGAAGTTGTCTGCCCAACAGTCTTAACAGACATAAATTTGTTTCTTTTTTTATACTCAATCCAAAGTATTTAGCATTCCTAGAGTATTCCAAATGGGTGAACAATAGCAGAGAACTCAGTGTGATCCAAAGCAAGGATCTTCAAGTGTGTTTTGGCTTTTAATCTGTTAACCATAAAGAATATTGAATTTAGCAAAGTACATCGACGTTTTCTAGGCAACATGTTAAGAACAGCTGAAACCAATTAAATGCTAATCAGTTTTACCCCGTCTGATGCAGAGTGGAAAAAATGTTCCAGAGGTCTCTCCACCCTGAGATGTTCTTGGCACTGGGTCTCTGTGCTGTGGGTCCCCTCCCATCTCCCTTAGTCATATACACACAGGAAGAGATGACCTGGCCAACTCCTTTCAAATCTGAGTGGAGAGCAGAACCAGCCCAAACTTTCCCCTTGAAATAAAAGTGCATCCTGGGAAAAGAAGGCTGGAGACTCTAAGACCATGCACAGCTCAGCTGTGAGAATATAAGAGATTGAAAAATGCAGTAAAGTCCAGCCACATCGATCAATCCTCTGTGGCCACCTCATGGACTGATCAAGCATCCCTACTACCTAACATGGCTTTCCCCAAAACCCCACCTTCTCTCATGAGAGATCGGTAGCAAATCAGATTTTCAAATCCAACAAATTGGGGTTTGAATTTGGGCTTCGCAATTATTAGATGTGGTCTTAGGCAAGTTATTTAACTTCTCTAAGCTTCGGATTACTTATTTGTTAAAAGGAAGTAATAATATCAACCTTTAAGAATTTAATGAGATAACTTACAGAGTATCCAATTCATAGTGTAAGATCAAGAAGTGTTGGTGTTGTTCCATACTATGCTTCCTAACTAATTGTTCACAAACTCTTTTCTTATATTAAAACCGTTTAATCATTTCTATTAGTCTAGTTCAAGTGTGTCACAGTAAGTATGTGCGTCTATCTATCTGTCTGACTATACTGCTATATCTGTCTTGGAAGACAGTTGGTTAAGAATATGTGTATTAGGAAATCAAGATCCAAAGTGCCCTGATCTACTGTCTGTGTGTAGAATAGGGAACATATTACTCTTGATTCCGCCCAGAGATTTTTTTGTCCAGTATAACTATCAGCTTCTACCCCTAAGGCCTGAGAGCCTCTAGAAGGTACCCAGGGTTCACCAATTTGAAGCATCAGTGTGCATACATTTTTAAATCTGTGAACTTTCATATAACTACATGCATAAAAATATCTACATAGGTAGATAGACATATGCCTTTATATAGAGAGACATTATATCTTTATTTTACTTATTTTTTCATTAAATCACCTTTTGATTAATTAAAATATTTATATTATTAATTAATTAAAGATATAGTATTAATTTGGTGTTTTTATTCTTTTGTTTTTTGTGTCAAGGGTAGGAGTAGGGAGGGAGGAAATGATATACCCAAGTCAAGTCACCAGGTGTTTATTAACATTTAAAAGATATTCTGTGACTTTTGTTTCCAGGAAGACTGAGGAGATGTACTTTAGAGTACAATAGAGATTGCCCCCAGTAAGCATAATTGAAAACCCTGGACATAAAATATAAAACAAACATAAGAAGACTCTGAAAGGTGGACAGAAGAAAGGACTTTAAGATCTAAGGAATGGCATGGTCGTGAACTCCCTGGGTTTTCTTTTTGTCTCATACAACTCAGACATGGAGTTGAAGAAGCGTGCAACTCAGAAATGTCAAAGAGTTGCAGACAAAACAAACAAATAAGTCCTCAATAAAAGCCTGCTCTCTTAGCCAAAGGACCAGAAAATGGGCATTGTAGTAAGATAGATTTTAGGCAAAATACCCTCTACTCCAAGGAAGCACCAAAGGAAAAATCATGCCTCAAACTCTCCCATACCAGGAAAGTCCTGGTGGAGAGCTTAAACTTGTACCCTTGGGAACATTCTCAAATAAGAGAAATTGTCACCACAAGAACCACACTAAAAGAATGGCTAAACAGAGTTCTCAAACAGAGTTATGTTTGACAAGTACAGCAAAAGGTATAACACTGATATAGTTCTAAGTGTGAAATATATAAGGGGTGCCTGAGTGGCTCAGTCAGTTAAGTGTCAGCTTTCAGCTTAGGTCATAATCTCAGGGTCTCAGGGTTCTGGGATAGAGCCTTGTGTAGCGCTCCCTGCTCAGTGGGGAGCCTGCTTGTCTCTCTCTCTCTACCATGCCTCTCTCTCTACCATGCATCTGCTCATGTTCTCTCTCCCTCTCCCTCTGGTAAATAAAATCTTTTAAAAATGTAAAATATTTAAGACAATTATAAATGGGGAAGTGTAAAGGAATATAAAGGGAGCTATGGCTTCTCTAACATTACTCAAACTGCCAAACTGATGACACCAACAGACTGACACATAGATATCTATAATGTAATTGTTAGAGCAACTATGAAAAAAGCTATGCAAAAAGATATACTCAAAATTACTACAAATAAATCAAAATGGAGTTCTAAAACATATGAAAGTGGTCCATAGGAAGACAAGAAAAAAAAACAGAGAAATGAAAATCAGAGAGAGAAAACAGAATACAGAAAATAAAATGGCAGCAATTAAAAGTGCTCAGGGCTTGGTGGGTGTACACATGAGCATACAAACCAGCACACCAATGCCAGGGCCTCTAAGCCACCACTTCTGTCTGCCCGCTGGCCCAGCCTCACTGCTGCTACCTGCACAGGTCAGCCCTCAGCTTCACCTAGGTGCTATCTGCCACTGGTGGGGGAGAGGAGACATGGCTCACAAACTAAATTTGACTGCACAAATGACCATAACCTCCTTCAACAAGACTAAAACATCCACTCAGCTTTTACCTTCATGGCAATGTCCTTACAGTACTGGTGGCTGTTGAATGGCTATAGGCCGCCAACCCTAGGCTACACCCAGGAAACTGGGAAATAGCCATGTGCCTTGAAGCCAGTATGTGGAGCTGCTGGCCATCATTGAAGAGTTGGGGAAAGTGATAAGACCCACCTCTGCTGAGGCATCATTCATGCTAGAGGACTCATTTTTTGCCGGGAATTTCACAAAGATTGCTATCACTTCCTGTTGCAGGGCACTTAACTCAAGCATCTCTAGTCTAAGTGGCCACTGACGACTCTTTCATAGCCCCTCAGAAGCCAGCATTTCCCCTAGTTCTTCTGACTGGAGTTCCTCCTGGCCATTCAACTGGAAATGCCCAAGGTGATCTGACTACATTCCAGCTGTCTTTCTCCCAAGTGGCCTACACTTGGTCCACAGGAAATGGTCACACCACCCTTGTCCCCCAAACTCTGCTACTACACACAATCCTAACTTTCAAACACAGCCACTTCCACCCTTTCTTAGAGTCAGTTGTCTTCACTCTATGTCCCCCCAACTTCAGGGAACACCTTCTGTAGCTCTCTGTGTGGTCCTAAGAAGCTTGTCACACTAGCCTGGAAGAGAAGGCAGTCCTCTCCTTGGGCCTCTGGCATCAGACGCCTCCTAGGAGATCCTTCACAGATCTTCCTCTCCCTCTACCCTCCGACTCATTTTAAATGTCATTGATCTGACTAAGGGATGCAAAAACCATGGAACCAGTTCTCCACATTTTCCTTGGTAAACTTGCATGGGAGGAGTCTGTCTATACTAACTCTGGCGATATATCTATTGTATATTCTGTATTGTACTGGGGCCTCAGTCAAAACAGTGGTGGGAAACATCCTGCTACATTTATTTGTATGCTTACCTTCTATTTAAGGAAAGTGATATGAGTTTTTCATTTATGGTAGAGAGAGTTTATATTTTTCATTAATTTATTTAATTATAGAGTGAGTTGATTTTTTTCAAAATATTAAGCAATGAAATATAGGCAATACATAGATAAGACTAAAACACGGAAATTGTGTATGAGTAGTAGTCATTGTAGATTATAAATCAAAGGTATATCATAGAGATTAATTACGTAGAAGTAAGAAAACATGGAAGGAAGGAGAAACTGTAGTTTTACCATGAATCCTGAGAATACACACAAATACATAATCATGAAGAAGACTTAGTAGATGGTACAGGAAGCATTTGGAAATAGGATGCCCTCTGAGAATTTAAGTATGACATAAACTGCAGGGGACAATTATGTCCTTTATTTGCTATATTCTCCAACTTTTAACCTATCCCTCCCTCATGGGCACAAAATAAAAGCTGTATATTCAAAGGAGACTTCTTCCCTGGCCACAGTTGATTGTTCCAGGGTAGGAAATTAGTTTCTTTTTTTAATTAACTCCTTAGAAATTTGGAATTAGGACCAATCTATTACAACTCAGTTTGACTGCCCCTTCAGGGATGGACTTACTATTAGTATCCTGGCAAATTATATTATTTCTGAGCTCATAAACTAGACAGCCTGCATCTCAGAGCCTGATACATATTACCTAAGCTCATAGAAACTAATGAGCAGAAAACAAAACAACAGAATTCTGATTTTTACATTTATAATGAGAAATATAATAATCCCACACACTAGACACTTTGGTGTAGAGATCAGCCCATTCTGTCACTGTTGGTTAATCTACATAAGCAGCCAAATTTTTAGAAATTTCCTTGAAATCAAAACAAGGGATGCTAGCTGAGTGTTCATGATGGCCGGTGCCTGGACCAGGATCTAACATGAGGCATCCAACTCCTCCAAGGGCCTATATCAACCTGGAGGGTCAGATCCTGTGTTCTTTGGATCTGGGTGTCTTTATTGGACCTGGTGCTCTCATTGACTCTACCTTTCTTTACCATTCCATTGTCAGCTATCACCCTTTTAAAACTGGCGTTTTGTTTTTTAAATATCCCAAATGTGGTAGGCTGAATAATGTTTCCCTGAAAGATATCCACATCTTTATTTGTAGAATCTGTGAATGTTACCTTATATGGCAAAAGAGGTCTTTGCTGATGGGATTATATTAAATATCTCGAGATAGAGGATTATCCTGGATTATCTGGCAATACCTTAAATACAATCACAAGTGTCCTCATAACAATAGGGAGATTCAATGCATAGACAGAAGACAAAAGGCAGAGGCCACAGGTCAAGGAATGATTGCAACCACTAGAGGCTGGAAGACGCAAGAAATCAATTATCTCCTGGAGCCCGTGGAAGGAGCACAGTCCTGGAGTGAGCATGGGCCTGCTGACATTATGATTTCAGCCCAGTAATAGTGATTTTGGACCTTTGGCCCCCAAACTATGAGATAATACATTTTTCTAGTTTTAAGTCACAAAGACTCTGGTCATTTTTTACAGCAGCCACAAGAAACTAACACTTAACAATACTTAATTTCAGCTGGAAAGTCATCTTTTTCTCTTACAGGAGGCTTTACGTGCCTGAATCCCGACTCATTATATATGTGAAGTAAGACCCATACATGTAACAGAAACTGACTTTAGCTACCATAAGGGAAAAGGAAATTTGTCATTAGGGTCCAGGGGACCTCATAAGGCGCCCAAAGGCAGGAAAGCTTCTGGACATCAAAGACGGTGGAATCAGGCAACCTGGGCATCATCTTTCACCATCTCTCATCTCTGCTCCTTTCTGAGCATCTCTCTGTTTCAGGGTCTCTCTCCCTGCCGGCCAGCTTTCTCTGTTACTCCGCCTGCATAGTGGGTAATGGTTTCCCCCATAAGCTCTCAGCTCTCAGCTGTAAATTGTGTCTCCTCAACTGTTAAATGAAGAAGCTGGATACCTTGCTCTGAAAACTCCCTCTGGCTCTGAATTCTTTTTATTGAGGCATAATTGACATACAGTATCCTATTAGTTCCAGGTGTACATCATACTGATTTGATATTTTTATATATTACAAAATGATCCTCATGATAAGTGTTGCTACCCTCTATCACCATAAAAAGTTATTACAATATTATGATGATATTCTCTATGCTCTCCATTACATCTCCATGACTTATTTTATAACTGAAAGTATTCCTCTTAAATTAAGTGGAATTCTAATAGGAGTGCCTTGTGGTGGGTACCAGGAGGGATCCTAAGGAGTGGAAGGCCAACCGTGAAGGTGGGAGGGAGCACAAGTGCTATAGGCAAGAGTGCTGCAGGGGTAGGCTCAGAGTACTGAGCTGGGATCCCTTAAGTGGTCTGGTGAGATCACGGACTTGGCCAAACTGGAGAAGAAATTTTGACAGGTGGCACAGAGGAGGGCTCGCCCTGACATTCCACCTATAAGCTGGCACTATCCACTTACCCCTGATGGCTGACAGAAACTCCTGCAAAGTTGTCACTTACCTCTAATTAGCATAAATTATTTATGAATTCCTTCCTCTTTTGAAATGAATCATATTGCTCCATTCTACATATGCATTCCTTCAGAGCACTTCCTACCAGCCCTGGAGCAAAGTTCTGTCTGGCCCTGGAACTACAATGTGTCTAGATACATCTGTACCCATGCAGAGCTCAAGAAATCCAACTCTACCACCTGCCAAGACCAAAACCCTACTCTGGAGGCCTACTAGCTATTTACTGAGCCTGATCTCTAGGTTGACATCAACAGGAAGCCCAAGGGACTTTCTTGCTATGGCCATACTAGATGCCAATGCTAGAGATACCTATATGTCTAAATCTGGCTTTCAGCTGTTCCTGCTCCTAACCAAAGAATTTCTTACATGGATTCTTCCAGTCACACCTCTCTAATCTCTTTGGCTAGCATCTGGCACCCACAACGCTTGACACTACCTACTCTAGCCAGACTAAATTGCTTGCAGTCTGTGGTCTTTCTCCTCTCTGGGCCTCTGAATTGCCTTTGGCTTGGAATCCCCACTCCCTGCCCATCCCATCAACCATACCCTAACCTAGATAACTCCCACCTGCTTACATGATATCTCCTCTGGGACTCTCCCTGATTCCATCTCATCTAGAGTACCTCTTATGTGTACCAACAGCCCCCCTTGTTTATCATTAGTATTATTATCCTGGCTGGGAGTCAGCTATTTGCCATCCTGTGGTTCCAAGCTGTATCTTTCCCACCTGCATCTCCTATGCCTAGCACATAGCATGGAACATAGTAGAAGCCCCATAAATGTTGAGTGATAAGAGGGTCAAGTGCCCCCATTTACCCATCCTCATTATACTGCTCTTTTGACAGAGACCACTGGCTCCTTCTATGTTTCTTCCTTTCAAACTGTGATTCCTTTCATGTTATAATGAATATTTCATCAGGAGACATAGTGAAAAATGAGATGCTTAGTGCCATAAAGAGCAAAGAGGCAGTGTTTTCTTAGATAACCTTGATTTCTTTTTTGTCCAAAGATACCAAAATGAGGTTTTTCCAAACATGGCAAGTGTTCTGGGAGATACAGGAAGGGATATAAGGAGGAAAGCCAACCCCTTCCTGCATTGCTCCCAATAGACCCTAAAGAGAAGTCCTCTAAACATCCTACCAATTTTGCTATAAGGTAAAATACATCCACCCTCTCTGAGTTGCCATGTGACTTTACTTATCATCTTCCTATTGTTTGAGAAGCAGAGTGAATTCATTTTGAGACTTGAACTTACATGCAGTATTCCAGTGATTAAATCCATCTTGGGAAACATCATTCACTGGCCTCACTGAGGCTATTGTGTGTGTAGCTTAGCACGTACTTCCAAGTGTGAAAGGAAAGGGTTGATGTGTGGAGTCTCAGAAGAAATATCTCATTTAGCACCTGTTCCAACTCCTTCCTCAGAACCACCCCAGCCCCAGGCAGACCTACGTTCTCTCAGAAGTCTCAGCTTCTATCCAGGGACCCAGGAGTTTGAAGGAGCTGTGAAGCACCTCGGGAAGGAAACCCCACTCACCAAAGAGGCATTCTTCTTTCATGAAATGAGGCTAGGGAAGAGAGCCCCAGTTTTACAGGACTGAAAACATGACTGTCTCTCTCTCTTTTTTTTTTTAACACTATGCAGCATAGTCATAATTACTGCTTCTGTTGATGTCCCATTGCTACTTCCAATACCAAAGTGAGTGTCTGGGTTGGAATAAGGGGATGGAAGCAGAGATGAGATCATGAGGCAAAGAGGAAGAGCCTCTCATTTGACTCTACACAACCAAGTGTTTGGGGACATGCATACAAATTAGCCTGCCCCTTCCAGGCAGCATCTGACAAAATCTGGGGACATTTTTGGTTGTCACAAGTTGGGAGGTGCTACTGGCATCTAGTAAGTAGAGTTTAGGCAAGCTGCTCAACATCCTACAAGTCATAGGACAGCTTCCCATAATGAAGAATTATCGAGCCCAAAGTGTCAATAATGCCCTGCTCTAGACATTTTGACTTAGTGACCTCATTCCTATTCATGGATTAACCATCTTCCCTAACTCCAGCTCAGAACAACCTCCTGAGCTTCTGCCTTACACAACCCAACCCACAGCTTAGAAGGTGTCTTTGCCCTGAGTTTGGGTCTCAAAGACTCCTCAAACTCAACATGCCAAAAACTCATCTTCATTCTCATTCAGCAAACATAAATAAGCACTTACTGTGTGATAGGCACTATACTCGTGACGAATATATAGGAGTAAAGAAGATAGAGTACTCTGTCACCTTAAAAATTCTAGTTTGGTGGAAGGTTTAAGCCATTAAACAGACAAATATAACATTGAATAAAAAGTGGTCACTAGTCCAACAGAAGACAGTTTTAAAATACGTAAGAACTAATACTCAAATAGATTATATGCAAATTTTACTTGGCTATTATAGGCTTAAAGGCTACAGCTGTCAGGAAAGGATACACGTTATCAACTGGAGATGCTCAGTAGGCACAAATTCTAGGGTCTCCTGTAGGCACTCCTGACACACACTCTCTGGTGGTGGCAATGGCCAGCCTGGGGTGGGAGTTGGGAAGTGAGGTCCTATCAGCATAAAGAAAAGCCCTTGGGCACATTACCTGAAACTTTAGCTTAATTACCTACACTGGTTGTAATTCCCATTTTCCTTTTCCTTAACATCAAGGTTCAAGATACGCTTTCTTATTCTGCCACAAATGGCATTTTTTTTTGCATTAGTCTGAGGCTATAAAATAATAAAGAGACTCTACACAGGGGACATAGCATTGCTTTTACATAAACTGCATTCAGCCTAGGGGCATGGAGGATCATTTAACCATCATACCACAGGCCGAAGGATTAAACATGGCAAGCTAGTAAGTGCTTTAAGAGGGAGGCTCTATCTCAGGCTTGGAGATTGAGGGAGGACTCTGGAAGTATCTCTCTGAGATATGCCCTGAAATACCAGGGAAAGTTACACCCATGAAAGCTCTGGTAGTTCATGGGTTCCTGGAAACTTTCCCTTGTTTTACTGATATTGACCTTAAGTCCAACACAACTCTAAATTCACCCAATTTCTCTGGATGCCATGATTTTGGATATCTACCTTCACTCTCACTCTCAGCTCTGGCCCTCAATATTCCCAGCTTTCTTCTCTTCCCAATGCCCTGCCCTGCTGGTGAGGTCCCCACCATCTTGTGGTTGGCTCATCTACATAAAACCTGCTTGTGTCATCCTTACTTCACCACTTGCCAGCTGTGGGACATCCGGTGGTACCATGTTTCTTATGCACATTATATCCCCCCAAGAACATAGCTAAACCAAAGTACCAAAGGACTGTTGTTCCAGAAACAAATTAACTTACAGTTCAATGTATTTGTTGGTCAGTCCCTCATCTGTCCCCCTTCTAAACGTGGCTTCACATTGGAATCACATAAAGTTTTAAAAACTACTTAAGTCCCCCAGAGAGATTTACTTAATTTGTACGAGATGCATCCTGAACAGCAGGATTTTCAAAATCTTCCCAGGTGATTCTAATATGCAAATTTTGAGGGTGACAAAGCCCTGTCCAAGCCTACTGGGCCCATAACTCAGAAACAGTGAGCTGATGATCTATGTCCCCACACGTGCTCAACGCACTCTACCCTAATCTGTCAGGTGTATGCCTTGCCCATCTGTTCCCGCTGGTCCTGGCTTGGCCCACATGGAATTCTCCATTCATTACTCTTTACTTGGAACAATGTTATTAATGTCCTCCCAATTCGGAGTCTGTTTAGCTTCCTTGGTTGCCTTCCCATCTACTGCATTCCACCCAAGTGCAACCTTTCAAAAGAGGATCCCCCACAAAAAAGGACTGTTTGCCTGCTTATCATGTTCCCTTGCGTATTAGTTTCTTGCTGCTGTAATAATCTACCACAAACTTATTGGCCTAAAACAACACATTTAGGGCGCCTGGGTGGCTCAGTGGGTTAAAGCCGCTGCCTTCGGCTCAGGTCATGATCCCAGGGTCCTGGGATCGAGGCCCGCATCGGGCTCTCTGCTCAGCGGGGAGCCTGCTTTCTCCTCTCTCCTCTCTCTCTGCCTGCCTCTCTGCCTACTTGTAATCTCTCTCTCTCTCTGTGTCAAATGAATAAATAAAAATCTTTAAAAAAAAATAAATAAAAAAAATAAAACAACACATTTATTCTCTTATGATTCTGACATTTCAGTTTCTGAAATGGGTTTCACGGGGGCATCAGCAAGGTGCAGGCAAGGATGCACTCCTTCTAGAGGCTCTAGGGAAGAATCTGTTCTCTGTGACTTTCCACCTTCAAGAAGCTGCCTGCACTGTTGTCCCTTCTTCCATCTTTGAAGCCAAGAGCATAGCATCTTCTAACCTCCCTCTCTCTGACCTTGCTTTCATCATTGCTTCTCTTACTTCCCAGTGATTACATTAGGTCAACCTGGATAATCCAGAAGTATCTCCTTGTTTCCATGTCTTAAACTTAATCATAACTGTACAGCCTCTTCTGCTATGTAAAGTAACATATTCACAAGTTTCAGGAATAGGACATGGACTTCCTGGTGGGGGTTATTATTCTACCTACCACATTCCATTTGAGGCAGCTATCATCTTTGTGATCTGTCAGCTTTCAAATATCTAGAGATACTGAGATCCTTACACCATGGGGACATTATAACAGGACTTCAGTATCCAATAAAACTAGGAGGTTGATTTGAACATAGTTTGGGGATATTGGTAGTAGTAGTGATGTTGCCCCTCAGGGAATACTTGACAAAGTCCAGAGACATTTTTAGATGTCACAAATGGTCCACCGTGAGGGAGTATGCTACTGACATCTGATAGAGGCCAGGGATGATACTAAATATCTTACAATGCACAGGATAGCCCCCTAATTGTCTGATCCAAAATGTCAATAAAAGTATGGTTGAGAAACACTGAATTAGACCATTCCTATTCAAAATGTGGTTTGTCGACCAGCAGCCCTGAAGTGAGTGACCTAGAAGCTTTTAGAAATGCAGAATCTCAGTCTCCAGACTCAGAACCTGCATTTTAGCAAGATTCCCAGGTGATTCCTACACATATAAAAGTTTTGAGGAACCCTAGATGAGAGTACAGATTCTCAACCCTGGCTGCACATTGGAATCACCTGGCATACTTGAAAAAAAAAAAAAAGACGCTGCTGCTTGAGTGCAAACACAGACCAGTTAAATCAGTTAAACCTCTTGGGGTTGGGAACCAGGCACCAATATTTGTTAAAATCACTCCAGATAATTCTAATGTGCAGCCAAGTTGAGAACATCTGCTTTATGATCCCTAAAGCTGTGGGTTTCAGTGTGGTCAGTGGACAAACAATATCAGCATCACCTAGGAGCTTTTTAGAAGTGCAGAATCCTAGTCCCCACCCCAGACTTCCTGAATCAGAATCTGCACTTTTAACAAGATGCCATGTGATTTGTATTCACATTGGAGTTTGAGAAGCACTGCTAAAATTCTTTCCAGCCTGAAACAGTGTTCTCCAGAAAAACAGACCCAGTAGGATGTGTGTCTGTGTGTGTGTGTGTGTATACATACATACATATATATATATACATACATATATATATAAATACATATATATATATTTAATATCAAACGGTTCATGTGGTTATGGAGACTGACAAGTCCCAAGATCTGCGGAGTGAGTAAGAAAGCTAGAGATCCAGGAGAACCAAATGTGTAGTTCTAGTAGGAGTCTGAATTCCTGAGAACCAGGAGAGCCAATGGTGCAATTCCAATCTGAAGGTTAGCAGTCTCAAGACCCAGAAAGAGCTGATGTTTAGTTTGAGTCCAAAGTCAGGAAAAAGTTGCTATCCCAGTTCAAAGGTAGTCCCAGACAGGAGGAATTCTCTTAACTTGAAAATGGCAGCATTTTTGTTCTATGCAGACCTCCAAATAATTGGGTGAGGCCCACCCACATTAAGAAGGGCAATCTATTTTATGCAATCTACCGATTTAAATGTTAATCTCATCCAAAAACACCCTCACAGAAACAACCCCAATAATGCTTGACCAAATATCTGGGTAGCCCACAGCCTAGTCAAGTTGATACATACCACCCTAAAAATTCCATTTCTTTTCAAAATGTTATATAATATAAACTTCACAGAGACCTTTCACTGTATCCCCACATGGTAGAAAACTATACAAAATCTTGTTTAAACAATGTTCTTCTGTTTCAAAATATTGCATTTTGCATGACTATATTTAGCTGTACTCTTCATAGGTAATCATTACATTTTAAGAAACTCACAGCTTGTCAGCTTCCAGGAACAAGGATTTCTAAACAAAGTAGTATGTGGAAAAGTACTCTCCACTGAGAGGTGAGGTGTGGTTAGCAGCAAGATACTTGGCCAAGACTTGTTTGGAAAAGTAGGGTCTCTAATAGGGACACACCCAGATCAAGTTAAAGGGAACAGAGAAATGAGTTATGGAGCAAAGGCGGGGCCAGGAGGAAACCCTTGTGATACCGCTTGAGTTAGAATAAGTGTTGCAGAGAGCTGTTAGTGGAGGTGTGGCTTTCCAGGGCTGAGTACAGCCCTCACTCTATCTTTTCATCCCAATAGGATGAGAATGATAGAGTGAGCAGGACAAGATGAAGGAGCAACATGTTTATCTTCTAGAAAAATACAAAAAGAAAAAAGAAAGAAAGAAAAAGAAAGAGAAGGAGGGAAAGGAGAATTTGAGATTTTTTAAAATGTTATCTCATTTAATTTTTGTTTTAGGAATTACTATACCCATTTCATAAAGGATAAAAATTGAGGTCTTGAGAGATTAAGCTATTTGCTCAAGGACATGGAGCTAGAAGTGGACTAAAATAAGCTAAGCACAGTTTTTTCTAGTTGCTATTCCTTATGCTGAAGGCCACTGCCAGAGAGTGAATTGTGTCCTCCTGTCACATCCTGCAGTATCTGTGTGGTGGAGTCCTTACCCCCAGTACCTCAGAATGTAACTTTATTTGGAGGTAGGATCTTTACAGAAGTAATCAAGTTAAAGCAAGGCCATTAGAGTGAGCTCTAATCTGATATTCCCGGTGTTTACAGGAGGGGAATTTGGAGATAGACACAGAGGGAAGATGGTGTAGCAACATAAGACAGTGGCCATTTACAACCTTCCCTCCCAGCCCTCAGAAGGAGCCAACCCTGCCAACACCTTGATCTCAGACCTCTAGCCTCCAGAACTGTGAGACAATAAGTTTCTGTTGCTTAAGCTACCCACTTTGGGGTAATTTGTTACAGCATCCGTGACAAACTAATGCAGTAACTCTATCCTGAGGATTTAATCAAGAAAACAAAAACCATGGGGTACCTGGATGGCTCAGCGGGCTAAAGCCTCTGCCTTCAGCTCAGGTCATGATCTCAAGGTCCTGGGATCGAGCCCCGCATCAGGCTCCCTGCTCAGCGGGGAGCCTGCTTCTCCCTCTCCCTCTGCTTACCTCTCTGCCTTCTTGTGATCGCTCTCTCTCTCTATGTCAAATAAATAAAATCTTTGAAAGAAAGAAAACAAAAACCAGTATGGTTTTTTACAGAAAGAAGTTACCTGAAGGAACTGGTTAAGTGGGTGTTGGGGCTGGAAGGTAAAGTGAGAACACTAAGGAAACAGAATTGCAGGAAGCAGCTACTATACCTAGGGCTAAGGGTGACAGGGAAAAGGTCTGGGTTATCAGAGTCTAGAAACTTAAAGGACAGGTCTGCTGGACTGGGGACCAGCCTGGGGGTTGCCTGTCAGTGTTCGTGTCTTTTGAGCTCAGAGGAGGGACCCTCTAAACTGCAGCTCACATCTCTGAGAGGTAGCCAACTGGCCAGGGCTGGTATCTTCAAGGGGATGCTGTGAGGTTGGCTGGAAGTGTAAGAAAAAATGGAAACTAGAAGCAATTATCATTGACAGGTTGAAGATCGTTTCCTGGGGTGACAATGAGAGGAACAAAAAGTAAAACAGTCCCAAGAATCTCTTCCAGACTTCCAGCCTCCCTTTAGCATCCCCGATCATCAGAGTGTCCCAGGGAGCCAGCAGGCCACGGAGAAATGACATCTCCCTTTTTATAAAGGTCTAGATGGACTTCCTTTAAAAGGACCCTGCCTACCATCCCTTCTTTGGTTCCATTACCAGTCACCCCCAAATTTGGCAAAGCTTACCTGCAGAACCCCATATACCAGCACTTTGAATGTGTCCTAAAATACATTATCACATTCCTCTCCTCAAAATCCTTTAGTGATTCACAGCTGTCTCCACAACACTATTTTCTCTCAACCTTGATCTCAGCCCTGACTAGCAATGGTTTCACTCATCCCTATCAATTGTCCTTTCTCATTCTCTGTGTTGATAACTCCATACAGTCTCCATAAGCCCTTTATCCAGCCCGATCCCCTCAATCTCAGCAGCTGAGATCATTTATCACAAAGAAAATGAGCTATCAGACAGGAACCCTGCAATTCCTCCTCCCTCTGCCTCTAACCTTACTATCATATCCCTAATGTTCCTCCTCCCTGCCCGTCCCAGAGGAAGAGCTTGCAGCCCTCCTACGCCAGGCAAGCCTCCTCACCTCTGTGGACCTCAAACCCAATTCCTCCTGCCTCCCAGGCTCCCTCCTTGCTCTCTTATCTTTATTTTTATCATCTTACCATCTCTAGGAGCTCCTTGCTTCCACCTATAAATACATCCCAGTCTGCTCCTATAGGAGACAGGGCTTCCCCTAATCCAGCTCCCTTCCCACAATCACCCACGTGTGTTTCTCTCACTTCTCTGTCACTAACCCCCCACTCGCTCTGGCATCAGCCACTCACTGTCACTCAGTTCAACGCTCAGCAATGACCAAGCTACCAAATTCATCATGGACTCTCTTACCTAGCCTCTTGATGTATTTTATGATGAATTTTTTCTTGGTTTAAGCCATTATAGACATTTTGGAAAATACCAACAAGAATAAAATACAATAAAAAGAAAGTTTCGAGGGGTTCTGAGAACCTATAAAGCATCTATAAGAGAACTGGGGCACTTGGAGTGGAGGGCTAAATAAAGGAGAATAGGGTTTGAAAACAGTTCAGAGGACACAAAATATTTATGCTAAAATCTCAACTCTTAACAGCCTTTAGAGAACAGTTCTAGATAATCCAGGATTCTGAACACCAAATGCTCCTCCCTTTAGCCACCTAGACACTTGAATCTTAATACTTAAGGCTAAACATCTATTTTAAAAATAAAATGCTTCCCCTGCCCTTTTTCAACAGAGAATACCAAGGTCATGACAAGGTCATGATAAGGTGAGTAGAAATAGTAATAGACCCATATTTGATTTCTGCCTATTATGTGCCAGACCTATGCTGAGAATTTTACATATGCAGCCTGAATATAATCTCATATAATTTTTACAACTCATCTGTGTTATATAAATAAGCAAACTGAGGTGCCAAAAAGTAAAGGAGAGTTTAAACTATAGCCCATCTTCTAAATGCAGAGGCCTAGATTTGAACCTGAAGGCTTATGTTCTTTCTGCTATCCTAAGCCACATACCCAGAGAGAAGAACACTGGGGTCAGTTCTGTGTCTTCCTGGAGACCTTGGAAAATCTTCTGGACTGCTCTTTGACTAAATTCTATAGCTTCAGGTGGGTTTTTGTTTTTGTTTTTGTTTTTGTTTTTTTTCAGTAGAATGCAGGTAACAAGTTGATTCTTGGCATTTGGGTTTCAAAATAGTCTTTGTACGAGTCTGCCAGGGCTTCCATAAGAGAATACCACAGACTGGAGGGCTTCAACGGCAGGCAGAAAGTTATTTCCTCATCATTCTGGAGGCTGGAAGTCCAAGATCAAGGTATCAGCAGGTTTGGTTTTTTGAGGCCCCGCTCCTTGGCGCCCAGATGGCTCTCTTCTCATGGTCGTTCCACATGGTCTTTTCTCAGTGTATGCACATCCCTAGATTTCCCTGTGTATCCTAATGTCTTCTCACAAGAACACTAGTCAGATTGGATTCAAGTCCACCTTAATAGCCTCATTTTAACTTAATCACCTCTTCACAGACTATCCTCAAATGGAATTACATTCTGAGGTACAGGAGATTAGGGCTTTAACATGAGTTTTAGGGGGATGTTGCAAAAAAAAAAAAAGAAGTTTTGAGATCTTTTGAGATCTAAAGACTTGACTTTTAGTTTTGTAAATTTAATGCCCCCAAAAGGCATAAAATCATGTCACACTATTATAATTAAGTCATATTATTAAATTATGAACCCTGTATTTCATACTTGAATTAGATTCTTCTGAATTCCCACTGAGCGTTATGACACTTATCAATCACAGTCCTAGTTGCAGGAAGAAATGAGAAACTTCAGACATGTTATCTTTACACTAAAGTCCCAAGATGGCATTGATGTTTGAAGGGTTTGTGCCTGATTTTTGCTGTACTCTGACTCCCTCCGTTGCTATCATGCTATGGAGGTTTCTTCCCCCGCTGTTTGCAATGTACAACCAGATCCTTCTGTCAGTTACTAACTCCAGCCCATCCTAGAAAACTTGATAACAGAGTGTTTGCCTATGTAAGTAAAAACAAATAGGATTTATTTGAGAGCTTAAGGGCTTGACTATGAATGAACTCTTAGGTGTGTGGCTTCTGTGAAATCTGTTCTGGTAACTTAGAGGTTGTGCTTGCTGTCTCCTCTTTCCAGTGGTGTTTAGATTGTATAGTTGCCCCATCCAACCCAAGTTTTGAGTAGATGAGTTGTTACCATATAGTAAAATCTCTGCAAAGGAAAATCTTTTACCTTTCCATAGAGGACAACCTTGACATTGGCAAAGGAAACTCTGGGATCTACTTTATCCCCCAATTCATGAATACCACCTTGGCATATAGAGTAGATAAAATAACCTGATGTGTTCTCCTCTCATCCATTCCCCACATTTTCTTATGTCCCTTGACCAGTCTCCATTTGACCTAGACCTGAAGTTGTCATTGCCTCAGGGTTGGTTTGTTATAACAAAATGCAAATAACACTGTCAGTTCTTAGCTTTTGCATTTCAAAGTAGGTTTTGTAAGATAAAAGCATTTTGAGATCCAAAAGCTTGGTCTTTAGATATCAAAAGCTAATACCCAAAAAGACTCAGGGCATAAAAATCATACCATATTATAAATTATTAAATTGTAAATTTCATGTTTCTAAAAGAGCAATAAAGAAAGTCTTTGTTAGTTCTGGTTATTTTGTAATTAAGATAGTATATGCTGTTTCTGTGCAGGTACACTAGGAAAAACAAAACACTAAGTTTTAAAAGGAAAGGTGGCATGAATAGTAGATTGAGAAGAGTTCCAGGGCTCTGTGATCCAGTCCGCCATCCTAGGGTTGCAGGACTCTAATACCCCACCTGTAATCTTAATCCTTATTCTGTATGTAAGAGCATAACTTTGCCCTGAATGCTTAAAGAAGCTATTCATTTTCCCCTCCCCCTCTAAAGAAGGAAAACTTGAGCCCATTCTTAATAACAAAGGCTGGAAATTGCCCCAATACTAAAATTGGATAGTCTCAGACAACGCTTACCACTTTTACTGTAGGAAGCCCACTATGGAACAATCATTCCAGAGGAAGTATTCTCATGCCACTTAGCACTATCTCTGAACAGCCCCAAATACTTCAAGTACAACTGAAAGGTCACATGCGAGATAAAGAAAGGTTATCCTTTCCTCAAGAAGGTGATGGTGTTGGAATGAAACCATCCTTTCTAATCACAGCTCCTGCCTCAACCAAGAACATGTGAATGGGAGTCTCTGAAGTGTTTAGCCAGGTGGCAGGTGATGTGTTCCCCAACACCACCTGTGTGTTCCAAGGGGCCTGCTACAAGAACATCCGGCACTTCTGGTTACCCTCATCCTTGCAGACTCCCAAAATGTTGACTCAAGATATATTTAATCTACAAACAAGTTGGTAAATACACTCTACTCCTGCCCCTGAACCTGATTTGGATGCAGGGGTTGAATATTGCCTCCCACTGAACCCATCAGGATGCTTCAGCTCACCTTTCAAGTCTGATTTGGGGTTCCATGGCTCATGTTTTCAGGGGCTATTCTCAGCTTCACAGCCCCTACCGGCAACCTTGTCAGGAGAAACCCTTGCTCCAGACCATCCTGGGTTATTCCTGCCCGCCATTAATATGTGCCAAGGACATGAGAGTTATGCCATCAAAGACCATCTCTCTCTTGACATCCATCTCATGGGAAAGGAAATAGTCTCAATATATCGACCTTTCCTAATGACTCCTTATGACCCAACTACACAGATAACTTTTAAAGTGTTTCTTAAGCCTACTTATGTTTTCTGTTTTTGAGAGAGTGGAAAGTGAAACTTTCTTTTTGTTTTTGAGAGAGTGGAAGTGAAAATTCCTTTTTGCACTATAAGGTACTACTTGTTATTAACCTAAACTATACTCTTCCAAGTGTCCTTGGATGCCCTCTAGCACAACTATTGTCATTTTAGTTGCCTAATCCTTTTGTAGAGGGAATATTTACCCTGGTGTTAGCTAGCTTCTTTCAGACTGCTTAGAAAAGACACACTTCTATTCATGAAGGAAATGTGTTCATTGCAAGGATATGGTAGAATCATCCATCTTGATGGTGTACTGTCACCCATCTTGACCATAGACTTCCAAGACTGAGGAGCACACCAGGCTTCACAGAGACCTGGAACAGTAACCCAAAATTTGTTCTCACTCAGTCTGAGCATTAGTCACTCACCTTCCCTTTCTCCATCTAGCATTTATTATTCTAAAAACAGTGGCTTGGATCATTTTTGTCATCCCCCACTGTGGAGCTCCCCTACTGGTCAGACTCTGTGAACTTGGTCTCCATTATGTCTGACTGTACCTCTTAGCTTTTGACTCAAGGAGAAATCCCTTATTCCATAATTTATGGCCAGGATAGCAGGATAGACACACAGCATATAAGTACTGTTTGAAAGAAAGCTGGGAGTAGGAGCGGCAAGATGGCAGAGGAGTAGGAGACCGATTATCATCAGGTCCCAGAAATTCACCCAGATAGCTATCAAACTATTCTGAACACCTACAAATTCCACCGGAGATCGAAGAGAAGAAGAGCAGCAATTCTAGGAACAGAAAATTGACCACCTTCTGGAAGGCAGGACGTGCGGAGAAGTGAATCTGAGGCGAAAGGAAGATAGACCCCGGGGGGAGGGCCGGCTGCCGGCAAGGGAGAGAGCAGCGGAGCACAGACTCGGAACTGTTAGAAGTCGGCTCCACTGAGGGACGTCGCCCCAGAGGCCAAGAGGGGGGTGAAGCCCTTGCGGGGACAGTGTGGTCTCAGGACCCACGGGGACACAAAAAGACCAGGGCTGTCTGAGCGTGACTGAGCTCCCAGGTCTCAGAGAGAAGCCGGCGGGAGAGACAGAGCTGAGCTGAGGTGTCTCTCAGCTCGGGGCTACCTTGGGCTGTGATCTGAAGCACAGCCGGGCCACCGATCTGTGAGCAGGGACCCCACGGGTGGCAGACCCGGAGAGACTCACTTTCCTCCTCCGGGAGCAGCAGTGCGGGAGCGGCTGCAGGAATCTACCGGGTTCGGAGATTCTAAACGGGGCCGCGCCAGAGACAGAGACACTTGGTTACAGGCCGGGTGATCTCGGAGAGCGGCCGGAGACCAGGAGACGGGAGGGACTGCTTTTCTCTGAGGCGCGCTGAGGACTGAGGCCCCAGGCTCTTGGCTCCTCCGGGTCGGACACTGGGAGCCGCCATTTTCAGTCCCGTCCTCCAACGAGGTACGGAAAGCGTTCAGGGAACAAAAGCTCCTGAGAGCGAACCCGAGCTGATTACTTAGCCTGGCCCCTGGCGAGGGCGGTGGGAATCCGCCTCGGGCAGAGACACTTGAGAATCACAGCAACAGGCCCCTCCCCCAGAAGACCAAGGGAAAAGGAAAAAAAAAAACAAAACACCATCCAGTCAAAGTCAAGTTCAAGACTGCTAAACATTGCGGAACTCCAGAACTACGGAAAAGCAACAGATTCAATTCATGGCTTTTTACCCATGATTCTTCAGTCGTTCAAAGTTAAATTCATTGAATTTTTTTTCTTTGAATTTTTTTTCTTACTTTTTTCTTTTAAAATTTTTCCCTNTTTTTATTCTTTTTTAAATTTTCATTGTTATAATCATATTTTATCCCTTCATTGTTTTTAACCTTAATTTTTTTGGATATTTCAGGGTCTGTTCAATTCACCAATCTAATAGATATAGATAGATAGATAGAGATAGAGATAGAT
>LNAC01001297.1:3111-29327 GCA_002007465.1 Ailurus styani
CCCACCCTGCCCCTCAGTTTAATAGTTGCTCTAGGGATTAAGATACACAGGTAACCTTTTACAGTCTACTTAGACATGTATTTTATTTTGCTTTTTGTTTTCATAACTTTTAATTTTGATATAGTGTAAAATTTACAGAAAATTTCAAAATCAATACCAGAAACTCCTATAGATTCTGCCCAGATTCACCAGTGAGTTGCATTTTGCCCTGTTTGCTTTGTTGTGTTCTGTGTCTATATCTATCTCTTACCTACAGGCATATATTTAAATGCACTTTTCTAATCCATTTGAGATTGGAGGTGTAATGTCCTTTTACCCATAACACATCACTGTATATTTTCTAAAAACCAGGATTCTCTTTTATAACCCACTGTGGTTATCAGAATTGGGAACTTTCACATCGATACAGTACTGGTATCCAACACAATGTCCATATTCAAACGTCAGCAGCTGCTCCAATGATGTCCCACTGGGGAGCCTTGGTAACCTAGCAGGTTTCCATGGCAACAGATTCTGGCCGCCTTATCAGCATGCCTGGGCTGCTGGACCTGGGCCTGGGCCATGCTTCCTCCTCCTGGGGAGCAGCCTGGGGGAGGAGGGCTCAGAGTAGGCAGGAAGGCAGCCCCCACCAGGCTTGGAGATGGTCCTTGCCCCAGGGTCAGAGTTAACGGAGACTTTGGAGACTTCGGGACCACACAGAGTGAAGTTCTTCCTGGCTACTTAGGCTTGTGTTTTAACATTTCAAACAATATGTGGAAGCTTTAATATAGGTCCGTTTACCTTGTCTCCTTTATGTTATAGTTTTCAAATGCATTATATCTACATACATTTTATTTTATTTTATTTTTTTAAAGATTTTTTATTTATTTATTTGACACAGAGAGAGAGATTACAAGTAGGCAGAGAGGCAGGCAGAGAGACAGGGAGAGGAGGAAGCAGGCTCCCTGCTGAGCAGAGAGCCCGATGCGGGCCTCGATCCCAGGACGCTGAGATCATGACCTGAGCTGAAAGCAGAGGCTTTAACCCACTGAGCCACCCAGGCGCCCATCTACATACATTTTAACACCTCCCCAGAAAATGTTACAATATTTGCTTCCAATTACCCTACATATCTTAAAGAATTCAAAAGAAAAAAATAATCTGTTATACTTGTCCAGATATTTTACCCTTTCTGCTGCTTTTTCTTTATTCCTAAAGTTCTGTGCTTCCCTCTGATATTGTTTCCCTTCACTCTGAAGATCTGCATCATTCCTCTTAGAACAGATCTATCGGTGACAATAACTCTTCGCTTTTCTAATTTCAGATAATTGTGTTTTTTAGTTCTAAATTTCAGTTTCTTCTTTACAGTTTCTGTAGTCTTGAGAATTTCTATTTATCCATTTATTTCAAGTGTATTTACCTTTATCTCATAGAGCTTAGTTATAATTGTTGCTTAAATGTCTTTGATAATTCTAGTATCTGAGTGATCTCAGGATTGGCATCAGTTGTCTTTTCCCTTAAGAATTGGTCAGATTTTGCTGGTTGATTGTTATATTGAATAATTTTGGATTCTATCCTGAATAATGGAGGTGGTTTTGTTGTTTTTAATCTTTATTACATAATATTCCTGGTTAGATTCAGACCACCAATTTTCTCACCTTCTGTGGGTGTTAATTCCATTCAATTCAGTTTTCAAAGCCTTTGCCATGCTTGTTTGGATCTTTCCTGTGTATGCACCATTCAGGGGTTAGTTTGAGACTTGAGTGGTGATTTAAGTCTTTGTGCAAGTATCGAAGACTTTGCTGTCCTGCTTCGGGTCTGTCTCATGCATTTATTACTCCAGTGTCACTCTCAGACTTGAGTTGTGGGGATTTTTAAATAATTTTTATTTTTTTAAAGGCTTTATTCATTTGTTTTTCAGAGAGAATGCTAGAGAGAGAGCACGAGTAGGGGGAGCAGGAGGCAGAGGGAGAAGCAGGCTCCTCGCCAAGCAGGGAACCCAATGCAGGACTTGATCCCAGAACCCTGGGATCATGACCTGAGCTGAAGGCAGATGCTTAACCGACCGAGCCACCCAGGCATTCCTTGAGCTGTTGTTTAAATCTTAGCTTAGTTCAGTTCTTAAAGATTTGGTGTAAGGCTTTCCTTACTCCTACATGCATAGCCCTTGAATGAGCTCAGAACTTGTGGAGGTTCATATGCCATGGGGACAGTCTGCAAAAATATGAAGGGGGACAAAAAGGAAACCCACTGTATGAGCTGCTTCTCTACCTTTTGATTCCCCCTCAGAGTGCCAACTTTTGTTAATTTTTTCAGAATCCTCAAGTAGTTGCTTTACATATTTTGTCCAGAGTTACTCATTGCAAGAATCAGTAGGAAAGAGGCTATGGTAGATCTCCTCCATTATGGCCAGTAACGGAAACCTTGGTTTTATTCATTCTTGCTTTTATCTTTGTTATTTCTGTCCTTCTGCTAGTTTGAACTGAATTTTTTACTTTCCTGATTTCATAAGGTAGAAGCTTAGGTCATTGCTTTGACAGCTTCCTTTTCTAATGTAAGCATTGGGAAAGCTTTGGCTGTCTCTGAGTACTGATTTAGCTGTTTTCACCCCTTTATTGTGGCGTAATTGACATATAAGAAATTGCACGTCTTTATAGTGCACAACCTGGTCAGTTTTGACATGCACACCCATGAATCCATCACCACAATCAAGATAATGAAGTCATAGAATGAGCTGGGAAGGATTTCCTCCCTCTTCAGTTCTTTGGAAGAATTTGTATAGAAGTTGTTATTATTTCTTCCTTAAATGTTTGATAGAATTCCTCAGTGAAGTCATTTGGACCTGGAGTTTTCTTTGTGGAAAGGCTTTAAACTATAGTTACAATTTATTTAATGGATATTGGTTTATTCATACTATTTTTTCCTGAACGAGCTTTGGTAATTTGTGTCTTTCAAGGAGTTTGTCCGTTTCACTGAAGTTGTCAAATTTCTTGGCATAAAGGTGTTCATAATATTCTTTTACTGTCCTTTTAATGTTGAGGGTCCCTGGTAGCCTCATTCTAGTTTTAAAGGTCCAATGACATGTAGTAGTGAAAACTGTGAACTTCACTGAAAGGGAAATCACTCCCCCAACCAATGCCTGCTTCACTGCTTCAGGGTGGGCAGTTTCCTTTTCTTTTCTTTCTTTTTTTTTTTGGTTTTATTTATTTATTTGAGAGAGTGAGAGAGAGAGCATGAGAGAGGAGAAGGTCAGAGGGAGAAGCAGACTCCCCGTGGAGCTGGGAGCCCGATGCGGGACTCGATCCCAGGACTCCGGGATCATGACCCGAGCGGAAGGCAGTGGCTTAACCAACTGAGCCACCCAGGCACCCAGGGTGGGCAGTTTTCATGGCAAAAGAAGTATGCTTAGCTTCTTCTTTCTTTATACTCTTCCTCATCCCTCACTCCACAACTAGGTCATCTCTGACTCCCTGGCTCCCTGGCTGAAGCAAGTGAGGAAGGAAGGAGATTTTTCAAGGGACAAAAATAGTTTGACCTGACTGATAAAGATGTAATCTGATACTGGTGCCCTCTGCACGTGGCAGATCCAAAGACCGATTCTTCTTCCTGTCCTTGGCTCTTTTATGGATTCCTTGGAGATGCCTCGGCTAGGGCCCTGGTTGCAATTTTCTCCTTATAGGCAGTGTCTCTACTCCAACAAGGCATTTAGCGTATCTCCTCCCCTTTTGGCAAACCTCCAGCTCCATGGCACCCCTCCAGTCTCTCTTTACTGAGGTCACCTGGATGCTAACAGGAAGCCCTCTTTCCAGAGTAACCCGGCCCTGTTCACATTCCGAGGGGCCACATCTGCCTTGTAGTGTGTGTCTGTGTGTCCGTCCATACGCGTCCAGCACTTTGATCTCTTTACCCCCTATGCAACCTCTTTGCTGCCACAGACTGCCTGAGCCTATCAGCACCTATAGTTTTTCTAGGAGCAAATCAGGTGCCAAGTCCTCTGTGTCCCCCAAACTCTAGCAGACATATATCAAGCAAGTTATGTTCTTGAAGTCCTTACTAGATTAGGGGTCAGATGAGCATACCCCTCCCACCCCTGTTGTTGGAGAGAGAAAATACTATGGTTTTCCCACAGCTCTCCCGGAAGCAGTCTTCTTCCTCAGCTTCTTTGACTTAACCTCTTAGACTTTTAAGGTATATGTTAGTGCTGAGGGACTTGGTGGGTTTTATGAGGGACAGTAAGCCGTTTTGACCTGATCCTTTTAGATCCTGCAAGGGTCTCTGGACTGGAAAAGCACTTGGTAGGATTGTATTACCAGCCTTTGGAACAAGAAGAGTGTGCTTTTTTTTTCCTTGTGCTGAGAATTTTTAAGATTTACTCTCTTAGCAGCTTTCAAATACATAATATAGCATTATTGTTAATTATAGTAATGTTTCTTTACATGGGTTTTAATATTATGTTCAGCCAGTTCCCTAAGAGCGTGGGTTGCAGCTGGTTAGGCAGATAGAGCTTCTTGAAATGTCTGCAACTTGAGGTTTGGAACAGGAAGCATCGATGTTAAAATGCAAAACTCTGTAACTTTATGCGGCCAAACTGTTAGTACAGATGGGGCGTGATTTAGACCAGTGACGCCCAGTAGGACTTTTTGCACTGATGGCAGTGTTTTCGCTCTCTATATAAAACTATAGCGTGGGTGCACTCTTTCCATTTTAGTAATCTGTTAAGTGTGAATTGGTATCTTATTGTAATTTCCATCTTCCATTCGAGTAAAGGTATTTATCATTTCATATGGTATTGACTCTTTGGATTTCCCCCTCTGGCTTCCCTGTTCATATCCTTTGTTTGTGTTTTTGTTGGGGTGTTTGTCTTCTTTTTTATTGATTTTTAAATGGTTTCTTTATATATTCTAGATTCCAATTTTGTGTGTAGTTGATATCTTAGTTTGGGTTATTGATGGTGTTTTTTGAGAAGTTTTAATTGTAATGTAATCAGATTTATCAGTTTTTCATTAGTTGGTGCTTTTTGTGTAAATTGAATGAATTTTTCTCTGGTTGAGGTCATAAAGATACTGTCACATAGTATTCTTCTAACACTTGAAAATTTTGCTTTTTTACTTTCTTAAAATCTGCCTGGAATTTGTTTTTATGTAACTCGTGAGGAAGGAGTTCTTAGTTCACCTTTTATCCCCCACACAGACACCCACTTGTACCATGCCACGTATGGAACTCTTTCCACGATGGTATGTGACGCTGCTTCAGTCAGAGGCAAAGTTTCCCAGAGGCGTGGGTCTGTGCCCAAGCTCTCTATTTTGTCCCATTGATCTGTTTGCCCCTCTGTCACTATCATTATTCTAATGAGTTAAAAAATGCGAAGCCCTCAAAACTGCCTGACACTTAGTGAATGCCACATAAATGTCAACTGCTACGCCATTCTTACCGTTACTGACGTTGGTAGTATCTGGTCGGATGACTCCCCCTTATCTCCTTTGACTTGTTGGTTGTCCATATAGGAATTTTAGGATTAGTTTCTCAAGTTCTATGGAAAACCCTGTTTGGGATCCCTAATGCAATTGCACTGTGTTTGGAGATGAGCTGGGAGTAGGATTGGCATCTTGACACTATTGAATTTTCCCATCAGCGAACTCTTAACTCAGCTTCTCTCTTCTGCCATTCAGTAGTGTTTTGACTTTGTCTTCAGGAAGTGCTTGCACATCCTTTGTTAGATAGCTCTTAGTTATTACAGCAATTGTGATTGGGATCTTTTTTTTTTCCTATAACATTTTCTAACTGGTAAATACTGGGACATGAGGATGCTAGTGATGTTTATATATTCAACTTGTAAACAGAAATCTTTCTAGATGCTTTTCTTAATCATAGTTTCTAGATTCTCTTGAGTCTTCTGTGTAAACAATTCTCTTCATAAAAAAATCTTGTCATGGGCGCCTGGGTGGCTCAGTGGGTTAACGCCGCTGCTTTCGGCTCAGGTCATGATCCCAGGGTCCTGGGATCGAGGCCCACATCGGGCTCTCTGCTCGGCAGGGAGCCTGCTTCCTCCTCTCTCTCTGCCTGCCTCTCTGCCTACTTGTGGTCTCTCTCTCTGTGTCAAATGAATAAATAAAATCTTAAAAAAAAAATCTTGTCGGGGCACCTGGGTGGCTCAGTGGGTTAAGCCTCTGCCTTCGGCTCAGGTCATGATCTCAGGGTCCTGGGATCAAGTCCCACATCCAGCTCTCTGCTCAGCAGGGAGCCTGCTTCCCCCCCTCTCTCTGCCTGCTTCTCTGCCTACTTGTGATCTCTCTCTCTCTGTCAAATAAAGAAATAAAATCTTAAAAAAAAATCTTGTCTTTTCCTTTCCAGTTATGTGTTTTCCCATCAACTGATGAATGGATAAAGAAGAAGCGGTGTACACACACACACACACACACACACACACACACACACACACACACACACTGGAATACTACTCAGCTATCAAAAAGAATGAATCTTGCCATTTGCAATGACATGGATGGAGCTAGAGTGTATTAGGCTAAGTGAAATGAGTCAGTCAGAGAAAGACAGATACCATATGATCTCACTCATATGCAGAACCTAAACAAAACAGATGAACACAGGGGAAGGGAAAGAAGAAGAGGGGAAGGCAAACCTTAAGAGACTCTTAACTATAGACAACAAACAGGATTGCTGGAGGGGATGTGAGAGGGGGGATGGGCTAGATGGGTAATGGGGTTTAAGGAGGGCGTTGGTTGGGATGAGCACTGGGTGTTATATGTAAGTGATGAATTACTAAATTCTACTCCTGAAACCAGTATTACACTACATGTTAGCTATGATTTAAATTAAAACTTAAAAAAAACAATTACACGTTTTCTTTTTCTTTAAAGATATTATTTATTTATTTATTTATTTGACAGAGAGAGAGATCACAAGTAGGCAGAGAGGCAGGCAGAGAGAGAAGAGGAAGCAGGCTCCCCGCTGAGCAGAGAGCCCAATGCGGGGCTCGATCCCAGGACCCTAAGATCATGACCTGAGCCGAAGGCAGAGGCTTTAACCCACTGAGTCACCCAGGTGCCCCTTCTTTCTTTTTATGTTAGTCAGGACCTGTAGTATAGTGTTTAATAGAAGCAGTGATAGTGAATTCCTTATTTGTTTCTGATTTTAATGAAAATAATGGGGACAGTGATAGTAATATAATGACAGGCAGTATCTGAGTGTTTGCTATGTTCTGGATGCTTTGTACGTACTTAATCCTCTGAACAACTCTATTAAGGAGGCTAGTTGTTATCCTCATTTTATAGATGGGAAAACTGAGGCACAGAGAGATGACAGAGCTCCTCCAACTCACCACTAAGTGCATTTGCTGTAGTATTTTGAAAGCTCCTTTTCATCAAAAGCTGCTTTTATATTCCTAGTTTGCTAAGACTTTCTTAAAAATTGTGAGGGGCGCCTGGGCGGCTCAGT
Organism: Ailurus styani; assembly: GCA_002007465.1. Taxonomy (NCBI): domain Eukaryota; kingdom Metazoa; phylum Chordata; class Mammalia; order Carnivora; family Ailuridae; genus Ailurus; species Ailurus styani. The sequence continues at coordinate 10,546 of LNAC01001297.1, forward strand.
TGGTTAAGCATCCGACTCTTGATTTCGGCTCATGTCATGATCTCAGGGTCATGGGACTGAGCTCTAAATCGGGCTCTGTGCTCAGTGCAGAGTCTGCTTCTCCCTCTCCCTCTGCTCCTCTCATGCTCATGTGCTCACTTGCATGCTCTCTCTGTCTCTCAAATAAATAAAATCTTTAAAAAATCATGAATGGGTGTTATATTTTCTCAAATGCTTATTTTCTGCATCTATTGAGAAGATAATTTTTTCTCCTTTATCCTGTTACTGTGGGGGATTGTATTACTGGGTTTCTGATATTGAACTGTTCTTGCATTCCTGTGCTAAACACTACTTAGTTGTGAAGCTTTTTTTTTAATTCGTTGAAGTCAGTCTACTCACATTTAAGAGTTTTGCATTAATGTTTAGAAATGAGAAAGCTTAGATTTCCTTTCCTTGTTCCGTTCTCTTATTCTGGTATACACGGTTATACTGGCTGCATAAAACACACTGGCTACTTTTCCTTCTTTTTCTAGTTTCTGACACTTTATTGACTGATGTGTACCTGTTCTTGTGAGGTGGTATCATCTACAAAAACATCTGGATAGGATGCCCTTTTTTAGGGCAAGAGTTTTGATCACAGAGTGCATTTTATAGTTTTTAAAATAATTGCTGATTCATTCATGTTTTGTACCCCTTCTGTCTGTCAGTTCTGGTCATTTTTCTAGATAATTATGTTTTGTTTGAGATTTCACATTTACTGACTTTAGGCGGGATTCTCTTGATGAAAAGAAAAACAGATTTGATTTTATCAAAGTGTAAATCATGGCCAAGGTTTAAAGAATAAAATAAGTATAATAAAACTATAAAGAAAGTCAAAGGTATATAAACAAAATTCAGGATAGTGATTATCTGAAAAGAAAGAAAATGAAATGGGCAAATCAACTTCAAAGGTAACAATAATTTGGCTTTTTTGTTGTTTAAATATGCTCCTCACCCAACATGGAGCTTGAACTCACAACCCTGAGATCAAGAATCGTGTGTTCTACTGATTGAGCCAGCCAGGCGCCCCATGATAATTTGTTTTTTAACGAGTGGTGGATAGGCAGGTGTTTTTTGTATCACTATTCTTTATAATTTACTATATTTTCAAATAATTGTGTAGAATTTTCTGCTACAGAAGATTGGGACTTAACTCTCCACATTGCTCCTGCCGCTCACACACATACACACAGAGACTTCTGGTTCCTCCAATATTCCCAGTATGATTACACCACAAATGTGGTTTCCAACAGTATTGTTGCTTATGACACTATGACTGTGTAATCACTGGACACAGTTGAGCCATGCAGTAATCTAGGATTCATTTAGCTTTCCTGCATAACTTTTTAGTTTCCTTTGGTTAATAATTGTTTTGTTTCTTTTATTTGCTTCTTTCTCTGTGTACGTTTGCCAGTTCAACTCTAATACTCCACATCCAGCTGGCTAGAGTGACTCTGAATGCTTCCAGAGCTAGCAGGTGTTCATCGGTGTTACTCCCCTGAGTTTGTCTGGAGCCATTTGACCCTCTCCCTTCTGGGTGGATTATCTTTACTCCTGCTTGGGCAGCTGCCATCCTCACATCCCTTACCATTATTTTGGGGATTCCCTCTACTTTCTGCATTGTTGGATTACCCGTTTGTTTTATGCCATGCCTTCTTCCACAGTTCACTGGAGCACATTCTTCCAGTACCTACCTAAGAAAGAATGTAGGTCCAGGGGAGGTAAATTTTTGAAAAAAAATTTTTAATATCTAGACATGTTTGTGATCCTTGTCCTAGATGGAGAGTTGAGCTTGGGGTAGAGTTCTAGGATGGACATTTCTTTCCCTTAGACTTGTGAAGGCATTGCACCATTGTCTTCTGATTTTCAGTGTTCCTTTTGAGAACTCTGAATCTGTTCTGATTATTGATACCTGGTATCAATTTTTTTTCTGTCTGTACATATATCCCCTCATCCTTTATCCCATGCTCTCTGACATTTCTCCAAGTGTCCTGATGTGGGATCTTTTTCACGAGTACTGCTGGGCATTGGGGTTGGCTCCTTTCTCATGCAGAGCCAAGATGCTGCAGAGCTAGATTTCAAGTATAAGTGGCAAGCACGGTTTTGAAAAAATCTCTTTTCACTTTGTGGAAGATTCCAAGTTGACCCAGTAAAAGTAGGCACCTCAGGGCAGAAAATCATCATCTTTAAATCAATCTGTAATGATCAGGCATCTAGGCTCCCAGAAGAGCAACAGGTGTTCAGTGCCCCAAGCAGGCAAAATAGTCATCAATATAGGGAACATTCTGAAAGCTGAATTCCTGGACTTGAGCCAGGAGCCAGGCCTGCTGGGTGAGCACTTGCCTGGCCGCTACCTTTATTGGTGCTCTTTGTTTCTTCGTGTGGATTTGCATTCCTGTATCGAGTCCTTCCCTTCTTAGAGCTGAGCTCCAAGTTAGGTCAAGTAGTCACATCGGATGTGCGCCTGGGGCTTTTGGCGGAGATGCAGAACAGGTCAGCCCCTCAGGCTGCTGTGAGGCCGCCAGTTTTCACTTCTTATAGGCCAGAGTTGGGGAGCCAGTGGCTTGGGGTAACGGGGAGAAGAGGTGAGTAGCGCCAAGCGAAAACACCACAGTTTTGGCTGTTCTCACTGAGGTTCAGTGGTTCTTCTCGAGTAAATGCTTCTTAATTTGCTATAGCCTTTGGTCAATTTCCAAAGTTGAAAGGATGGATATTGATAATTTTGCCAGTATTTTAGTTGCTTTCATGGGGGAGATTTACTGAGAACCTCATTGCCTTTCCAGAAGTCCTGCCTTAGGGCACTTCTCTTAAAACTACAGAAAAGTACAGAAAATCATCATTGTAACGAATACCCTTGTACTTACCTCCCAGAATTAGCAAATGTCAATATTTTGATACTTGGTGGTGGTATTTTTTTGATTATAGAAATAAAGGTTTACAAATAAAGGTGATAGCCTCCTTTCCTCTCCTGAGGCCTGTTCCTCTCATTCACTCCCCAGGCAAACAGCATCATGAATTTGGTGAGTATCCTTTTAATCCATGTTTTTATACTTGCAGTACATATATTTGTATCTGTAGTCATATTAATGGACTTGAACTATAGGGTTCTTTCTAAAACTTTCTGTCTTCAGCGTTGGCCTTTGAGTTCTATCTATGCTGATACATTACATTTAGTTCATTCATTTTAATTCCAGTATAACATTCCAGCATCTGAGTATTGCAGTCCCATCAATCCATACCTCCATTACTGGGAATTTCATAGTTTCTTATAATTGTTGCCATTCTTGTACACGTATCCTCGCTCACACCTTTAGAATTTTCTCTGTGGTATAACTACAAGTGGAATACAAAGTAGGGTATATCTATTTGGTATGTGTGTGTATATATATATATATATATATATATATATATATATATATATATATATAATATATATATATNACGTATCCTCGCTCACACCTTTAGAATTTTCTCTGTGGTATAACTACAAGTGGAATACAAAGTAGGGTATATCTATTTGGTATGTGTGTGTATATATATATATATATATATATATATATATATATATATATATAGGGTATATATATATATCCTGCTTTTTCTTTACCTCTTTTTTAAAAGACTTTATTTTAGAGAGAGTGAGAGAGCAAGCAGGGGTAGGGGCAGAGGGAGAGGGAGAGAATCCCAAGTAGACTCCACATTGAGTATGGAGGCCCACGAGGGGCTCCACGTGACCCAAGCCAAAACCAAGAGTCAGATACCCAACCTACTGAGCCACCTAGGTGCCCTCTCTTTACCTCTTTTTCCCTGCCCTTATTGCATTTTTAACCCCCTCCCCAACTTTTCCCCTTTGGTTATTTTCCTCCTGAAAAATTCAACTATCAAGCATTATTGTTAGCCAGGCTTTGTGTGTGGTAAATTCCCTACATTTTCTTGTCCAAAAACAGTTTTATTTTATCATCTTCCTTTGTGATAATTTATCTGGGGATAGAGTTCTAAGATGGCATCAAGCTTCTCTCAGGACTTTGAATCCATTGTTCAATCTTGGCTTCTTTTATTGCTGATGAAATCTGATGTTGATCTAATTGTTTCTTTATAGGTGATTTAAGAAATGTCTCCATGGTAGCTTTCCATACTACTTTCTGACTTTAAAGTCTTGTGGTTCCACTAAACTGTGTCCAGGTTCAGTTTTGCTTTTTATTTACAACACTCAGGACTCTAGACATTCAGTGCTAGGATGTACCTTTCTTCCATCTAGATAACTATCAGTCATTGTCTCTTCAAATATTGCCTAGCTCAGGGGTCCACAAGACCACTACCAAATTTAGAGATTTTCAAGAAGGACTCATGGGACTCCACGTATAATTGTATCTATCATTATGACTTATTACAGCAGTATAGTAAAGATAGTCTACTAGATCACAAGGGGGAAAGACACCAGCAGAGTCTGAATGAATCCATGTGCAGGATTCCTTATGCTCTCTCCCTCCCATCTAGGGTCACACAGGGCACGCTTCTCCCAGCAGAGAAAATGTAATAACGTGTGTGCCCAGGGAAGCCCATTAGAAACTCAGCACCCTCGGTTACTCTGTGTGGCACATACCAAAATTCCAGACTCACAGAAGGAAAAGAAATGTTCAGCATAATTCATATTGTTCGTACAAGCAGCCTTATCAGTTAGGGAGTGGTGGAGATACTCCTGAATGCCAAATTCCCAGACGTCAGCCAGGGCCCAACCTTGCAGGCTTGCCTGTCTCAGGATGGCAGCCTCAGGGCTGCTCTAGTAATCCTTTACTTGGCATGCTGCTCCTGTCCCTTTCTCTCTCTTCTTTCCATTTGGATTTTCTTTTAAGTCTGTGTTGGAACTTACATTTTTCTATTTGTCTTACCATATTTCCATTTTGTTAGCTCTTTATGTTACATTCTGGGTGACTTCCTAAAATCTGTCATCTGATTCATTAAGTCTGTCTTAATCTGTGACTAGTCTACCATTCAACCTCTCTAGAGTTTTCATGATGCCTATATTTTCTATTTACATGTTTCTTTTTTTAAATGTTTCCCTTTTTACCCCATAATATAGCTCTTACCCTATTTCTTTGAATATTTGAAATTTTAAACTCTAGATTGTTCTGTTAGCTGCAGTTATAGGAATGGGGTATCTTGTAAATGTATCTCTCAAGATGGTTCATTTAAATTATTTTACTGTGAACTCTTCAGCGAGACTCGGTTTTCCATAGAAGCTCTGTGAGTCCTAAGCTATAAAAACATAAGAATGTACCTTTCAGAGTTTGCTACTCCTAGGAACCTATGAATAAAAGGACCAATTTTTATGTTAATTTTTCAGCTTGTGGGCTCTGTACTAAAACTATGATGTTTTCAGATTGAGTTACATTACTAGGCTTTTGCTTTCGTATATATAATATCTTTCTTTCCAGTTTCCTTGACCAGTGGGGAGTCTTTCTAGCTCCCCATTAACAAACATGGAAGCCCCTTGTGATTACAGCTGTAAGTGGGAATTACATACCAGTTTACTGAACATTTTTGCCCTGTTTGGATTTTCCTGCAAACCCTCAAGCTTCAGTTTCTCTTCACCCCATAGCTTTCAATTTCCGCTTCACTTTTGACACCTAATACCTTTCCTGGTTTTGAGCTTGACTGTGTATTAAATTACTTTTGTTAAATGTGGGGCAGCATTTCCTTGTGTTTACAGTGAGAGGAGGTGGTGCTAGTGAGGCATGGAAGGAGCCCACACACATCAGCTCAAATCCTGTTGATAGGAGTTCACAGCAAGACATTTATGAGCTAATTTTATCCCATAACATTATAGTAGAAATGTTTACAAGTTTGATGAGTTCCTTGCATTTTTTTCTAGAATTCTGGCAAGTTGATGACCAGATAGACAACCACAAGGAAAGCCAAGACCATCCTCTGTGGCAGACTGCATTAGTAGACAAGGAAACACAGAAGGATCAAAGTGGCCAAGAATTCACAACCTTGAAGAAAATCATTTATCCAAACACAGACTTCGTTTCTATAAGACAAAGACTCCCTAAATATTGTTCATGGGGAAGGTGTTCAAAACATAATTTAAACTTTCTTTGTCAAAATAGAAGCTATGTAAGAAAGAAAGATGAATGTCAGGCACATTGGAAATTATGCTTCCATTCTAATCTCCATAATGCTCAACCTGCAGAGAAATTTTTTGAGCCTAATCAACATGGAAGAACCCTCCACCAGAAGCAAGCACTTAATAAAACTCAAAGCTTTCAAACTAGGGAGAAACTCTATGAGTGTTCTGAATGTGGGAAAGTGTTTATCCAGAAAGCAAACCTTGTAGTACATCAGAGAACTCACACAGGAGAGAAGCCTTATGAATGCTTTGAATGTGCAAAAGCCTTCAGCCAGAAGTCAACCCTCATTGCTCACCAGAGAACTCACACAGGGGAGAAGCCCTATGAATGCAGTGAATGTGGGAAAACCTTCATCCAGAAGTCAACTCTGATTAAACACAAGCGAACTCACACAGCAGAGAAACCATTTGTATGTGGGGAATGTGCAAAAGCCTTTAAGAGTTCGTATCACCTTAGTAGACATGAGAAAACACACATTAGACAAGCATTTTATGAAGGAATCCACTGTGGTAAGTCCAGCCTTATGCATCAAAGGACTCACAAGGGTGAGAAACCTGAGTGTAATAAACTCGGGAAACCCTTTGACGAGAAAGCCAACCCCCTTAAACACCAGAGATCTCATACAAAAGAGCAACTTTATGACTGCAGTAAATGTGGAAAAAGCTTCAGGGGAAAGTCACACTTCTCTGTCCATCAGAGAATTCATACAGGGGAGAAGCCTTATGAATGCAGAAGATGTGGGAAAGTGTTTGGTGAAAAGTCAACGCTCATCGTACATCACAGAACTCACACAGGAGAGAAACCCTATAAATGCAGTGAGTGTGGAAAAGCCTTCAGCGAGAAGTCACCACTGATAAAACATCAGAGAATTCATACAGGAGAAAGGCCCTATGAATGCAGTAACTGTGGGAAAGCATTCAGTAGGAAGTCAACTCTCATTAAACATCAGAGAATCCACACAGGGGAAAAACCCTACAAATGCAGTGAATGTGGGAAAGCCTTTAGTGTGAAATCCACTCTCATTGTACATCACAGAACTCATACGGGAGAAAAACCCTATGAATGCAGGGACTGTGGAAAAGCCTTCAGTGGGAAGTCAACTCTCATTAAACATCAGAGAAGTCATACAGGAGATAAAACCTATTAAGATACTTGAGAGTGAAATAATGTCACTATTTGTTATACCTCATTATGTATCAGTTCATCCTGGGGAGTAACCTTAAAAATGTCAAGAATGTCAGAAACTCTTCAGATATTATTCAATGTTCCTTTAATATAAATGATAACAAAAGCATAATTCCAGAAGCATGTAATAAGTGTGATTAGTTTTTTACCCAGAATTCTTACCCATGAGTGGAAAATTATACATCAGAGAATTCCAAGGTGGCAAAATTGTGAGCATATTGACGTGAGATAACCTTGAGAAAGAATTTAAATGTCATTGCCTGTCAGAGTGTTTATGCTGAGGAAGAACTAAGAATTGAATGAGTTTAGAAAACCATGTTAACAATTATGAAAGATATATGGTCCATAATTTTTAAAAGGTTTTATTTATTTGAGATAGCATGCCCATGAGTGGGGGTAGGGGCAGAGGGACAAGCAGACTCCCCACCAAGCCCAGAGCCTGAGTCAGGGCCTCATCCTAGGACGCTGAGATCATACGCTGAGCCAAAACCCAAGTCAGTTACCCAATCGACTGAGCCACCCAGGCGCCCCCATATTCCATGTTCTGCACCAAACATTTAGTGGGGAAGGTGCAGAAGTTGCAAACAAACACTTAAATATAAGAAGTGAGGTTCACCGTGGAGTAGAGTATGATATTTTTGAAAGAACGGTATAGAACATAAACTATTAATTCCAGCCGGGGCAAAGTCCCCCACATCATTTCTTAAACGAATAGAAAAATTGCTCCCTTAAATAGCATGAGAGAGGATGAGTCATCAGGATCCCTGAAACAAAGGGGCTCGAAGAGATCTTATACATGATATTCATCATCTAAAGTGCGAAAATGCACATCCCTTATAGAGAAGGCTCACATTGCTTAGAAACATCGCTTAGAATTTAGTATCTTTGTCTTTTAAGAAAGAGCAATCACTTTATGGTGAGGCAATCAGAGATTTTTAATTTTCAGAGTTTCTCTTTTAGCAGCAATATTAAAGTTGCAAAACAAATAAATTAAATATCCTATAATGGGCAATTGATAATATGGACCAATTAAGAATTATCTTTTCTTGGGGCACCTGGGTGGCTCAGTGGGCTAAAGCCTCTGCCTTCGGCTCAGGTCATGATCTCAGGGTCCTGGGATCGAGCCCCACCTCGGGCTCTCTGCTCGGCAGGGAGCCTGCTTCCTCCTCTCTCTGCCTGCCTTTCTGCCTACTTGTGATCTCTCTCTCTGTGTCAAGTAAATAAATAAAATCTTTAAAAAAAAGAATTATCTTTTCTTTATTATGTTTGAAGATTTGGGGAAATGTGTGGTAATCTGTTAAGTGAAAAAACGGATTATAAAACAATATGCCATATGGTTAACATTGTAAAAAAAATAGAGGAAGGATATGCACCATTGTATCAGTGATTCTGAGCAGTAGAAATACGGCAACTATATGATGAGTAAAATTATATGCACATATATATTTGTATTATATTTATATCTATTTTATTTTAGGTGTGTGTAGGTAGGTAGACACATAGAACAAAAAGGTAGGAAGGAGATATACCAAATTATTAAGCAAATTATCATTTGGGTGTTGGGAAATTGATTTTTAAATGTTTTGAGTGTAGTCCCCAGAAACTACCAATAAATTGTTTAAAGTAATCCTGTGCATACTTGATTCTGTCTTCCCATCCATTTTCCCTTTCAGCTTTGTCTTTGATTTTGAGACTATATTTTTGCATGTTGAGAATGGGTGTCCTGTGATTTTAATATCTGTATGTGATTTTTTTATAAAAATAAAAATACCTCCATATTTCACCAAATTCTGTGACATAAGTTATCAGCTAACAGATTTTTACAGATGAGATGTAGTGAATGGCCAAACATACCACAAGTAATGAGACAATACTGACTTCTGACACCAAATATAAAGCTTATTTCACTGTGATATCTGTGAATGCTACTGCTCACATTCCTTCCTTTCCTTGTCCTATTAACAGCACTTGTATCAGGCACTTCCCAGGTAACCCCAATGAACTGTGCCCTATGTAATCCTCTCCCCTTAAGTGTGGGCAGAACTGAGACTTGCTTCTAGACCATAGATTATGGCAAAAGTGATGTGGTGTCGCTCCTGTGAGTTTGTCATGTTAAGACTCCATCTTAGCAGAATGGAAAGAAACTTTACTTGCTGGTCTGATGAGGTAACCAGTCACGTTGAGGAAGCCCATGGGCCAAAGAAGGGCAGCTGGCTTCTAGGACCTGAGGGAACCCTGAGCTAAGACAGTAGGACTTGAGTGGCAAAACCTTGGAGATGAGAAATGAAGAAAAATAAGCCCAATAGAGCTTTGTTTCCCACAAGGAGCAGATCAGTAAATGGCATAAGATAAATTCAGAGATGCACGACAGCCAAGTGCCTGAGGTACCAAGGAGAGCTTTCAGCAGAACCATGTACCAAGGTGCTCAAATGTGAACTTCAGATTCCACCAGTGATGAAGGGCCCTAGTAAATACCACCAGACTCTCAGTTGGAATCCCTGGAGGACTTTAGGTATTAGGAGGAAGTAAATATAAACCAGCCCTAAAAGATTGATACCCCAACTTGAATTAGCTCACTAACGAACTGAATTAAGGTAATTTATATAATTGCCTGTCAGGAACTAGAGCTCATCTAGAGTTTACACAATTTCTCAAGCACTGTGGTATTTGAAAATTGCCAGGCACATCCAGAGTCAAGTTAAGAAAAAAAGTAGATAGTAGAAACAGATCCACAAGTAATTCAGACAGGAAACACAAGTCATGGTCTTTATTTTTTGGAAAGATTTTATTTATTTATTTATTTATTTGCTTACTTACTTGACAGAGAGACAGCACAAACTGGCAGAGGGAGAGGGAAACACAAGTCATGGTCTTTATTTTTTTGAAAGATAGATAGATAGATAGATAGATAGATAGATAGATAGATAGATAGATAGATAGATAGATAATTTATTTATTTGTTTATTTATTTATTTGTAAATAAATAAATAATAACAGAGACAGCACAAACCGGCAGAGGGAGAGAGAGCAGGCTCTCCGCTGAGCAGGGAGCCTGACTTGGGCCTTGATCCCAGGACCCTGGGATCATGACCTGAGCCAAAGGCAGACGCCCAACCAACTGAGCCATCCAGGCGCCCCAAGTCATGGTCTTTAAAATACCTGAATAATATGAACAAGAAGATATAAAATGAAATTCTTAGGAAAATGCAAATTATTTCCAATAATTATTTACTTTTTTGCCTAGTGCTTTATTTTCCTGGAGTTTCTAAATGCCCCCCCTTTTTTCTAGGGTCACAAACATACCATCCAATCTATGGAAGTTTTCTCTGAGGTGTTAGAATTTAGGTTAGTTATTAACTGAGGGTGATGGCTGAGAAAGGGCAGAGGAAGGAGCCTCAAAGGAAGCTAGAAACTTTTCTCCAAAGAATAGGTATCTGCAGATGATGGTGTTGCTGTACTCCCAAGTCTTCATGGACAGTACTGTGACTTTCATACAGGGACCTCCCAAAGGCTCTATCCATCATTTCTATCTGTCACAGCCACTTCAAGCACCATATGATATGCTAGGTCATATAGCCCAGGAGACAGCACACGTGGTAGGCCAGACCTATTTCAAAGTACATTCTTGCTCTGGGCAAGTTTTGTGTTATGCAGTAAATGGTCTGGCACAGCGTGACAGAATGGGGTGTCTAACAGTCCGGCAGTGGTTCCTCAAGAGTAGTATTCTCTATTGCAGATTCCACGGCCTCCCTCCCCAATCTCAAGGATCTGAGTCTCACACTGCAACTTTCCCCACCACTGACACCCTTGACGCCACAGACTCAGCCAGATCACAGGGTCCAAGCAACAAGGCTGCTTGTGCTACAACCTGGGCTGGCTACGGTCTCTCCTGCCTTAGGCCCCCCTCAAAGCTGTCAGCCTTCTGTCATTTGGTACATGGGACAGAGAAGTACTTCTAGGTGTGGAATAGGTTCCCTCCAGATTCCAAAGAGGCCTGTATTTCTCTTTTGTGAAGTTAAACTTTGTGTGTTTGAGCTTGTGGTAGTTTAAACACATTATCCTATTACCCCATTCTTCTGTTTTCTCCATGGGCTGGAATGATGAATCAAACGGAAATCTGATTAAGGACCACTAATCCCTTTCAGCCTTTACTAATGGCACTGATCTCCATCATCCCCTAGGGTGCAATACTGGTTTCAGTTTACCATCTTGATTGGTGGGGGAGGGTGAAAGCAAGAGTTTTCCATTTTGTTTTCCCCACTATGAAGGATCTTACTACACAGGCCAAGGACCCAACGTGGACATTAACCCAACAGCTAAGACTGGGAAATGACCACTGGGCGTGTCTGCAGCTGCAGGGGCCACTGTGAGCCAGACTTCAGCTAGCCCTCAGCCCCGCTTTAATAGGAGGGCCATGGTGATGCTTTGTGTCTGGGTATTAAAATGAACTCAGAAAGCTATGTCTAGCAGGCCTAAAAACATCCGGGAATTCCCCTTTTCTCCGTGTATGGTCACCCAAATAAATGGTCACAGGTTCGGGGATGGGGGAACAAGGATGAACAATATACATCCGCCACAGTGCTGTAGGGTCCTTCCTTCGAGGGACATGAGCAACTCTCCAATTGGTTCCGGGTCTGAAATTTGGTTCAGATCTGGGAACTGAGCAAGGGACCCTTACTTTTTAATGAAGCAATTGCCCTCGGACTCCTGCTCTTTGAGTTTTGCCCTTTTCTGATCATAATGTTAAACAGCATTCCTACTGGGACGCCTGGGTGGTTCAGTGGGTTAAGCCTCTGCCTTCATCTCAGGTCATGATCTCAGGGTCCTGGGATTGAGCCCCGCATTGGGCTCTCTGCTTTGCAGGGAGCCTGCTTCCCCTTCTCCCTCTGCCTGCCTCTCTGCCTACTTGTGATCTATCAAATAAATAAAATCTTTAAAAAAAAACAGCATTACTACTGACTGCCCATCAGTTTTACTCCTAGGGATTCCAGGCTTATCAGCAGTCAATGCACAGGAGGAAAACTTAATGAGCTTGAGGGAAAGTGTTTAGCCTTTTGCCATTTAATATGATGTTGGCTGTGGGTTTTTGTAGATGTCTATTTAAAGATTTTATTTTTAAGTTATCTCCATACCCAGTGTGGGGCTGGAACCCACAACCCCGAGATCGAGTCACGTGCTCCACTGACGGAGCCAGCCAGGCGCCTCTGGAGATGTCTTTTAATAGATTGGGGAAGTTCCTTTCTACTTCCAGTTTAACTGAGGGTTGTTTATTTTTATCATGACTGTATATTAATTTTATCATGTTATTTTCCTGTAACCATTGAGATGATGTTTTCCCTTTATTAATGTATTTAGCTAAATTGAATTCTGAATATTAAACTTGCGTTCATTTTCATGTATTTGTGGATTCCGGCTGCTAATATTTTAAGGGTTTTTGCATCAGTCTTCATGAGGGTTATTAGTCTGTTCTTTTCCTCTAATTTCTTGGTCCCATTCCGGTGTCAGAGTAATGTGGGTGTGAAAAATTCACTGGGAATTATTTCTTCCTTATTTTTCTTCAAGAGTTTGTATAGGGGGGCGCCTGGGTGGCTCAGTCATTAAGCATCTGCCTTCGGCTCAGGTCATGATCCTAGGGTCCTGAGATCGAGCCCCACATCAGGCTCCTGCTCAGCGGGAAGCCTGCTTCTCCTTCTCTCCCTCCCCCGGCTTGTGTTCCTCTCTCACTGTGTCTCTCTCTGTCAAATAAAATCTTAAAAAAAAAGTTTGTATAGGATTGATATTGTATCACTGTAAAGGTCTTGGAGGACAGTCTTCATGAGACCACCCTCACTCCTGACGCTAGCTGAAAGTTCAGGGGTCCCCAGGGTCACTGAACACCAAAGTTCAATGATTATATAGAAGGACTCACAGAATTCACTAAAAGTTGTTATATTTAGGATTATGGTTTAGCATAGCTAAAGGATACAGACTAGTATCAGCCATAGGAAGAGAACAGAGGGCAAAGTCCAGGGTGTACCAAATGTGGAGCTTCCAGCTGTCTCCCTGTGCAGTCCTGGACAGTGTTACTTTCTTGGCATTGATGTTACTTTCTTGGCATTGATGTCTAACACTATGCAGAGTACCGCAATCCAGGGAAACTTACCTAAGCCTTGGTGTCCAGAGCTCTACTGGGGTTCCGTCACATGAGCATAGTTCACTGCCCACATGGCTAGTCTCCATGCCCTCAGGAGGTTGAGTTGATACATGACCCAAAGGCCACACCCTAAAACATGTTGTTGGTGTGGCCCAAAGCTCCTACCCTAAATCATGGTGTTAGTATCTGCTCGGCCCAAGGCACACAAACAAATAAAAGCAGACCTATCGGGCAGGACAAGCCAAGAGCTTAGAGATTAATTCCCAAGAGGCACAGACCAGACCTTTCATTGGGCAAGATTCAATTCTTTACTGTATGATCATCCTTAAATGTGAGCTAAGATTCACCACTGAAATTACCTGGGCCCTGAAGTTTTCCTAGTAGGAATATTTAAACTTACAAAGCCAAATTCTTTAATAGATATAGGGCTATTCAGATTTCCTATTTCTTTTTGGGAAAATCTGATATTTTATGTCTTCCAGAGAACTTGTTCATTTCTTCTAAATTGTCTAATTGACACAATTGTTCACATTTCATAGTTTTCTAATACATTGAATAGGTCTCTAAGATGTACTACTTCTTTCATTCATTATATTGGTAATTTGTATCTTTCCCCGTTTTTTGTCAGCTGTCTGGCTAGAAGTTTATGAAGTTTACTGCATTAGGACACCTGGGTGGCTCAGTTGGTTAAACGTCTGCCTTCAGCTCAGGTCATGATCCTGGAGTCCTGGGATCGAGTCCTGCATTGGGCTCCCTGCTTAGTGGAGAGCCTGCTTCCTCCTCTGCCTGCTGCTCCCCCTGCTTGTACTGTCACGTGCGTGTTCTCTCTCTCTCTCTGGCAAATAAATAAATAAAATCTTTTTTAAAAAAAGTTTACTGCATCATTTCCAACACGTTTATCTTCCATTCCTTACATCGTCATATTTCCTTTCAGTCCTCAAGTATATTTATAATATTTTAACAGGTGTTTTCAAGTCTATCATATTTGTTCTTTCTTGGTCTGCTTCTATTATCTGATTATTTTTCTTGGCTGTGAATCACATTTGCCTGTATCTTCAAATCTTAATATTTGATCAGATGCTGGACATAGTAAATTTACACTGCTGAATGCTAGATTTTGTTATATTGCTTCAAAAGATGTTGGACTTCATTTTGGCAAGCAGTTAAGATACTTGGAGATCAAATTAATTCTTTCAAGGCTTGATTTTAGCTTTGTTAGGGTAGGTTTATGGTACCCTTTACTCTAGGGCTAATTATCCCTACTACTCCCTGACTCCCCATGTCTCCACTGATTGCTTAGGGTGTTTAACCAGAATTCTCAATTTTCCTCCCAGAACTCACATATTCCAGTCCTGTGTGGCCTGGGAACCCCTCAGCTTCCTGGTTCCCCAGTTGTTCTTTTCCTGGCCTTGTGGTTTTTACACACACACACACACACACACACACACACACACAGCTTAATATCCAGTTACAAACTGATGGAGACTCCCTATTCCTTTTTTTTTAAACAGGAGAAAATGCAATTTAATAGGCATTAGTAGTATGGGGAATCCACACAGACAGAAAATTCCAAAGAGAATGTGGCAACAAGAAGCTTCTATGAAGGAAAAAGGCAGGGGCCTGAGGACACAAAGGGAAGAAAACTCATTAGCAAGAAGGTGAAAGGAGATGTCTAGAAAAACAAGATTGTTCTATTATGCAGATGAGTTCCTTTGGTAAAGGGGGCCCCTGTTACTACTCCTTTTTTTTTAAGATTATTTATTTATTTATTTGACAGAGAGAGCGATCACAAGTAGGCAGAGAGGCAGGCAGAGAGAGGAGGAAGCAGGCTCCCTGCTGAGTAGAGAGCCCGATGCGGGGCTCGATCCCAGGACCCCAAGATCATGACCTGAGGTGAAGGCAGAGGCTTTAACCCACTGAGCCACCCAAGCGCCCCTGTTACTACTCCTTAACCTGTTGCAGGCTCTCCTCTCCAGTGTACAGTTAGGCAGTTCTGGGGCAGGCAGAGCGACTTTCCTGATCTGCTGTGTTTTTATTACTTTTAACTTGCAACAGTCTTTATGCCAAAGTGGCACATTTTGGGGTGTCTCATCCTGTGTTTGCTCAGTTCCCCCATCTGGAACTTCCCAGGAAGTTCCACATATTCAAAGCTGAGCTGGGAAAGAGCTGGTCTCACTGAGGCAGTCTCAGTCCTGACAACAGGTCCGTTTCAATTCATTTTAAGAGATGATAATAAAGATATGTTTTCAAAGTTAGGCCTCTGGTTTAAGAAATCAGGTATTAAACAAGAGGCACTTCTATGGAAACAAAAGAAAAACAATGGTTAATGATCCGGTCATAATATAAGTCAGTCTCTGAGTCCTGAGGACAGCTGGTAGAAAAGATTTCTAGCTGTCAAGTTTCAACTTCTTCAGATATACTGAGAGCAGCAGAGGCAGTATGACAGATCTCCCTGGTTTGCAGTTCAAATGTCTCGGGATCTCTAGATGTCCCACATCTAGAGCAACAGGCATGGAGATCGCCTACACACAAGCGGTTGTGGTGATTCCTCTCAAGTTTACATCCAGTTGTTCATGTTTAGTTTGCAAGGCTTCAGGAAAAAGGGCAGCTTTCATTTTCAAAGGAGTCCAACTCAAAGGTGGGAGAAAAGTTAAAAATGTTAGTTTGGAGAGTTGCACTGAGGCACTAGAAGAAATCAGGATCTAGTCCAGTTTATAACAAACAGTATTAGAGGGCACCTGGGTGGCTCAGTAGGTCATGATCTCAAGATTGAGCCCCTCATCAGGCTCTGTGCTCAGCACAGTCTTGTCACTCTCCCTCTGCTCTTCCCCCCTCCCCCGGCTCATGCTCTCTCGCGAGCTCTCTCTCTTAAATAAATAAACAAAATCTCTTTTTAAAAAAGTTTTAGAGGGTGCCTGGGTGGCTCAGTGGGTTAAAGCCTCTGCTTTCGGCTCAGGTCATGATCTCAGGGTCCTGGGATCGAGGCCCGCATTGGGCTCTCTGCTCAGCAGGGAGCCTGCTTCCTCCTCTCTGTCTGTCTACCTCTCTGCCTACTTGTGATCTCTCTCTCTTTGCGTCAAATAAATAAATAAAATCTTAAAAAAAATAAAAAAGTTTTAGAATCTAATATTTACTCTATAGTCTCATATTTTTATCAAAGATAGCCAAATTAACATTTGTTTATAAAATAAGTCTAGTTTTAACAACTTGGCCGAATTATTTACAGAAGCTCGGCAGGAATAGGATTGGCCATATAGGTTCTTTTAAATCTTCTTTGCTGGAATTTTCATAAGGCATTTCTAGATTGAACTTTTAATAGCCTCTCGAGGCCAGAAGCCAAGCCAAAATGGGCACCCAATGCTTGCCAGACTTTGCCTGCAACACCTAAAGATTTTGGTGAATTCTCTTCTCGAGGAGGGGGACTCTCTACTTCTCTTGCTCTTTCTTGTCAACAACTCCCTCCTCTGTACTATTGTGCCCTGAAACTTCTAGTTGCCTCAGCCTTCCTGAGCACTCATCTCTTTCTCCTCAACTCCACAAACCACCAAACTCTTCTTGGGATCCCCCCCCACGTCGTATTTTGCTACATGTCTCCCAGCACAAAGCCAAGGCGATCAAAATGCCCACCTCAAGGGTCTTTTCGTTCTCAGCTTTACAATCCTGCCTGGCCTTTGCTCAGCATATGAAAACTGTTAGCCTTGTATAGTGTATCTATGACATCTAGTTGTTTATAGTAGGTGGGGAAGTTTGGTCCTGGTTACTCCATCATGGCTGGAAATGGAATGGTGTGATTTTATTACTCTTGCTTGGAATTCTTAGAGCTTCTTGACTCCGTGGCTTGATCTCTTTCATTGGCTTTTGAAAAATTTAACCGCTGTTTCATAAACATTCCTGCTCAAGTTATATGTGTTTTCCCTTTTGACTGTTTCCCAAATGCCTCTCACAATTTGCCTGCAGGTGTTTGCACTTTTTCCCTCTCTTTGGGACAAGTCTATGGTCCTCAAAGTCACTAATCCTGTCTTCTGCTGTGTCTAATCTGCTGTTAAACCCATACACGGTGAGTTCTGGCTACTGTATTTTTTTTCAATTGTAGCACAGATATTTTATCCCTTTTTAAATCCTCTTTCACTCATTTTGTCTTTTCCTTTATTTGTTATATTAATGGTTAGAGTGCATTTTGCTGAGTCCAATATCAAACTCATGTGACTTTTCTGTGTTAGTTCTCTATTGCTGCTGAACCAAATTACCACAGATGGTGGCTTAGGGCAGCACCCATTTATCAATTCATAGTTCTGTAGGTGAGAAATCCAGGTGGGCTTAGCTACCTTCTGTCTCAGAAAGTGGGACTCAAGGTATAGGCTGGGCTGGGTTCTTATCTGGAGGCTCTGGGGAAGAACCTACTTCTAAGTTCATTCAGGTTGTTGGCCAAATTCAGTTCCTTAGGGCTGCTGGACTGAGGCCCTCATTTCCTGGCTGGCTGTCAGTCGGCGGTGCTCTCAGATCCTGGATAATGCTCACAGATCCTTCCCCATGTCAGCAACGGAGAATCTCTCGTGTTGAATCCCTTCCATAACTTCAAATATATGACTTCCTTTTTTTGACACCCAGCTGGAGGAACCACCTTTAAAAAGCTTCTATGGAGAGATGAGGCCCACTCAAATCATCTCCGTTTGGCCATAGACTGTAACATAACCAGAGAAATGGTATCTCGGGCGCCTGGGTGGCTCAGACATTAGGCATCTGCCTTCGGCTCCAGTCATGATCCCAGGGTCCTGGGATCAAGTCCCACATTGGGCTCCCTGCTTAGCGGGAAGCCTGCTTTCCCTCTCCCACTCCCCCTGCTTGTGTTTCTGCTCTTGCTACCTCTCTCTCTGTCAAATAAATAAATAAAATCTTAAAAAAAAGAAATGGTATCTCATCATAATCACAGGTGTTACCCACAGTCAAAGGGTAGGGGGAACGGATTATAAAACAGAGGCCATGGGTGTCATTCTCAGAAGCATGCCTACCACAGTTGTTCACTTTAACAACCACATCTTTCTGCCTTTTCTCGTGTCTAGTAACCTGTATCAGACACTGTATATTAAAAAACTATAGAGTTTGCCTTTTCTTTTATCCAGCAGATAAAGTCTGGGACTGATGGCCTCAAACCAGTCAGGGTTGTAGTGCAGTGTTAAGATAACCTAGCTCTCTTTAGCGCTGTTCCTCAGGCTATTTCTTCTGTACTTTTAATATATATATATATATATATATATATATATATATATATATATATATATATATATATATATATATATATATATATATATATATAT